>JAMWFC010000055.1:2599736-2660581 GCA_027475525.1 Macrolepiota albuminosa | reverse complement strand
CGCCAAAGTGCGGTAAACTGGAAAATTTCCTAGGGGTAGCTCCAATGGTTTCAGATCCCTACCGTCCTTTGAGGACCCTTGGCGCCACCAGGCAGCAGATCGCGGTGCTAAACCATCAATCCATCACCCTTCTGCCTGTCAGAACACCTAAGCGACGTTGGGCGCCAAATCAAGACGCTAAGCGGTGTCAGACGCCAAGGTCAAACGCCAAGCTGTCTGTCAGTTTTTGATAGATCATCAGGCTTCTCCCTAAGTGCTGTCGTCAGTGACTGATGCCATCTGTCAGTTGTCATTCTTGCTGCCGTCGGCGCTATCATTGATCGGATCTGCTTTTTGCCGTGCGCGGCCGTCAAATATCGCCAAAATTGGATAATTAGCGCGCGCTAAGGTATTCTGCGTTGGTGCCGCGTTGCCGTCACCTGCCGTTGATGCGCTGATCCTGTATGGGGTCCTATCAGCACTCTCTCCTACTCAAAACCCACCTCACATCCTCTGGAGATCCCCTTAACATCCTCATCAACAGTGGCACCACGGACAACTTCATCGATGAAGCATAGTCTTCCTCTACCCTGGAGCCCACTCAACAACTCCTGGTCCCAGTACAACTCTGCCTCTTTGATGGAGATGCCTCTGCGGTGGAGGATATCACCTATTTTGTGTGTATGCCCATTACTTTTGCCAACGGACAGACTCACACCCTCTGGATGCTAATAACCAAACTCCACCCCTCCACACCCTTGGTCTTAGGGCTTCCATGGCTCCAAGACACCAATCCCCACATTTACTGGTGACATCTCACCCTTTGCCTGACCCGGAAGCCAACACCTGACAACCAGCAACTCCCTTTCAACATCCCCCACTTCCTGGGCTCCGACTCAACTCTGAAGGACTTTACAGACAGATCCCCGCTGCCCCCCAGACTCCAGTCCCACTCATCCCAATCCTTTGTCATCAATGCCAGATTGGATAGCACCCCAGAACCGTTATCAGCCCTCATCAATAGCAGAGCTACCAGAGCTTTTATCAGCGATGCTCTCAACCTTCCCCACGACCCCCTTGATCAACCCCTCTACCTGCAATGGCTCGACAGCACCCCCTTCTCCTCTGGCCCCATCCAGAGGTCTCACTTAGGATGCATGACCCTGGACAACAGCTTTGAGTTCACCTCTGACTTCCTGGTCATGCGACTTCACAGATCGACTCCGATGGTACTGGGACTACTCTGGCTATGTGATACGAACCCCAACATCAGCTGGAGAATGCTCACCATGACGTTTCCAGGACCTGAGGACTACACCCTGACCACTGTGTACCTCTAGGCCCTAGGAAGCAACCCAACACCTGACACCCCTGGGGCTGCAGCCTTGCCCCCCATCCAGATGCCCCTGACCATGCTCTCGACACCTGTCCAAACCTGCAAGGTCCCCGATTGACCCTCAAACATTTCTTGGAACAAGTACAAAGAGCTGAACTACCTGGACTAGTCTCAGACACATGTCAAACCTGTTCCGACCTGTGAATCTGCAACTCCGATTGGCCCAAAAGCACTTGACATTAGGATCATTAGAGCTGCCCCCTTTGCCTGCCTCATGCAGGATGGAACCCCCACGTTTCAGCTGCATACCTCGCCATCTCTCCTAGAAGAACACCTACAAGCGGATGCTATTTCCCCGGAGAAGAAAACTGAGGAGCAGATCCTCCAAGAAGTAGTTCCTCCAGAGTACCACAAGTTTGCTAACGTATTCTCCAAAGGAGACGCTAAGGAGATTCTGTTGAAGTACTACCGGAATACTGCCGGAGTACGAGTTGAGGAGGTGCTACATACGCGCACATGTGACCTAGTATTTATTTTCACCTCCTGGTGTCCTCGTCTTCTTTATTCTGAAGCCCGAGGACACCAGGTATGTGTCCTTACTACACACTACAATATAATTATTCTGAAGCCCGAGGACACCAGTTTGCCCTGCTCCGATCTTGGTCTCTGTCTGACCCAACTGCGCATAACTTCTGCAACAGGTTATGGGCCCCGGCCCTACAGACTAACACCGAATTTCAGAATCCAACAACGCTCCGTTCTAGACGTTGTAGTGTTAACCATTTAACTCTCACGGTTATCAAACCTTCCCTTCCTATCAGTCATGGACGAAGCAACGTCACGTTTGCCGATGGCAAAACTTGGAGTTATCAAGTATGCAGAATGGGAGAAGGCAATGTTCGGGCGACTTATGTCGGTTGGTGGAGCGCGCATAGTTACAGGAGAAGAACTTCCCTCTCTTCCGGAACCTGATAATCCCAACTCCGTTGCCATATGGAATTCTTATCTGCTCCAAAGTGATCGTGCAGCAGGAGAGATTTACCAATGGCTGGATGAAGGAAACAAGATTCATGTGGACACAATCAGAAGCAAACCAGCCCTAATGTGGGCAAAACTTAGAGAGATCCACTCTAAATCTGCACCAAACGCTCGCTTCAACTCACTGAGTGACCTTTTCAACATACGGCTACGCGATAATGAGACTCTGACTCAGCTTTGTACGCGTGTCAAAGGGTCTATGCAACGCATCCGCTTGCTCAGACCGCCGCCCGCCATAGGACCAGACGGTGTATTCAGCCCCAGTTACACCTTGGAGATGCTCGATGACAAACTATGCTCCATGGCTATGCTTCGTGCTTTACCCCGTGAAGAGTACACATCTTTCATCTCGTCGGTTCTCATGTTAAACAACCTGTCCAATGAGGCCGTCGAAGAAGTGTTCCGAACCGAAGAAATACAACGAACGGCCGCCAAGGAGGAAAGTGCAGCAGCGGCCGCCGCCACAGCTGCCGCCGCTGCCAGGGCCATCAAGTGCTACCTCTGCGATGGCAAGCACAGGATCACGGATTGCCCGGTCCTCCAGTCTGCGCGCACGCACGTCAAGAAGGATGAAGGGAACTCCAAGACCAAGAAGCGTGGAGGCCGTCGTGGGGGCAACTCAGCAGCAAAGGCCGCAGAAGTCCAAAAGACAGAAGAAGGCTGTGACGGCCCTGCCGTGAAAGCCGACGCAGCAGTTTGTAGATCATCACTGTCACAAGCCATGCCGTCTAATGTGTACTGGAATACAGACTCAGGCGCCACGAGTTCTATGACGCCGCATCGAGAATAGTTCCTACCTGAGACGTTCAAAGCCTGGAGGGTACCAATACGCTTAGCCAACAACGCAACGGTATACTCTGAAGGGAAGGGATCAGTTAGATTCAGGCCTAAAGGAGAGAACCGAGAGAAAAAGCCGTTTAATGACGTCGTTTTCACAAATGTTTTATTCGTACCCGAGTTATCGAACAACCTGCTGTCTATCACTGCTCTCTCTGTACACCACGGGCTTGTTATCACATTTCGTGGGCACAAGGTTCTATTTTCGGTCAAGGATGAACTGGTCTTTACGGCTACTATTGATAAGACCCTAACGTCCTATCTCGATGGACACACACTTGTCTCGTCACCAGGGCACACTGTAAACGCATCCTTTATAGGACCAACGTCTTCAGCAAAGATTGACAGAACCCTGCTCCACCGTAGAATGTGTCATCTCGGCGCCAGTAGACTGGAACAGTTGATCAAAGAAGAGCTTACCAGTGATCTGATAGTCTTGCCAAATTCGATGCTCCTGCACGTGTGTGAACCGTGTCTACAAGGAAAGCAGCATCGAGCCCCTTTCCCACATGCAGCAGATAGATCCAGTGAAACACTTGGAAGGATCTTCAGCGACGTGCACGGTCCGATGCGGGTGGGAGGTCATAGATCGAACCGTAAATGGTGGGTCACGTTCACAGATGACAGCACCAGGTGGATGGAGGCATATGATATGTGTAAGAAAAGTGACACATTTGCCGCGTTTAAGATCTTTAAAGCACAAGCTGAGCGATACACGGAGAAAAAGATTAAGTGTGCACACTTTGACAAGGGTGGTGAATATACATCGAAAGAGTTCATGGAATTCTGCAAATCCGAAGGCATTCGCGTCGAGTTCACAAACACGGCAACCCCACAACAGAATGGCGTAGCAGAACGGCTGAATCGAACAATTGAAGAAACAATCACCTCTATGCTGGCAGAAGCGGGTCTGCTGCCGAGTTTCTGGACGTACGCCCTAAGTATGTATCGTCACGTACACAATAGATGCCCCACATCAGCGCTCGCACGTAATCTTACTCCATTTGAGGCATTCAAGGGTAGAAAGCCACGCATTGGGCATCTGCGCATGTTCGGATGTGCAGCCTACGTGCTGGTTGGCCGTGACAAGGAGAAAGGCTCGTTGGGACGCTCACAATTTGGAATCTTCATTGGATACCCTGACAATCATGTGGGGTGGAAAATCTATATTCCTAAGACCAACAAAATACTCATCTCCAGGGACGTAGTATTTGATGAGACATGCTTCTCCGGCCTATCCACAGCAAACATCCCCCCTCCGCCGCCGCTGCAGGTGTTCGACGACCTGCCAGATCTAGAGTTCGATCTCGACACTTCCACGACCACCCCTCGCACAGATGGACAGCAAACAGCTCATACAGACCCACTCGGATTCGATGAGCCACTTACCCCTCTCACCAGTGACAGCGAAGATGAGGAACTGACCAAAGACCGTCACGAATTGGTGGGAGCTGAACGTGGTCATACTGAGCGTGCATCACGCCAGCCACGGCCATTGCCACCACCACGTGAGCCAAGTCAACGCACACGTATCCCCACTCGTGGGCCAAACGCGGGTTACTATGATGCTGTACAGCGACAAGCAGATCGAGAGTCCCCTCTGACATGAGAGCCGCCACCGCCACCGCCGCCATCCCCATATCCAGAGGAACAGCCTGAGCAGCCCCTATGGGAAGTCAACGTCAGTCATGTTGACAACCATGGGGAACAGGAGGTAGACCTCGTCTTAAATGTTGAATCTGACGAGGCCCTACTTCTTGCCGGCAGGACCTATGTGGACTACGGAGCGGATTTTGCTTGCCACAATGCAGTCTATGCTCACTCCGCACAGGCATACAAGGTGGGAGCACATGATACTAACCCCCGGTCGTATTGAGAAGCGATGGCAAGTGAGAATGCTGCAGAGTGGCACAAAGCAATGGTTGACGAGATGAACGCTCTCAAGAACAACGGGACTTGGCGAGCTGTTTATCTGCCTGCTGGACAAAGAGCGATAGGATCACGGTGGGTGTTTAAGGTAAAACACTTGCCCGACGGTGCGATCGAATGCTTCAAGGCGCGTGTAGTTGCACAGGGCTTTAGCCAACGCCCTGGTATCGACTTTGATGAAACCTTCGCCCCTACGGCCCGGTGGGCAGCAGTGAGAACAGTACTCGCGCTCGCAGCTATGGACAACATGCATTTGGAGTCAGTAGATATCTCCTCTGCTTTTCTACATGGAGTAATAGACACCGAACTCTACATGAAGTTTCCAGAGGGATTCCCGGAGGATGTCCCATCAGACGTTGAGCGTAAGCCAGGTGACGGCGATGCATGCGCAAAACTAGAAAAGGGTATATATGGACTCCAACAGGGCGCAAATCTATGGAACAGGCGCCTCCACGAAGTCCTAGTGAAGCTTGGCTTCACGCGCATCACCTCCGACCCCTGTGTATATGTCTACCTTAGAGACGACACCCGCATCATAGTGCCCATCCATGTCGACGACATGACACTCGCGTCCAAGTCTAGACAAGCAATACTAAAAGTAATCGATGAACTACGTGGTTACTTCAAGCTTAGACATCTAGGCCCCACGACAGGCCTGCTGGGTGTCATGGTTACATGCGACCGTCCTAAGCGCAAGCTGTGGATAGATCAAAAGGCCTATGCTATCGAGATTTTGTCTCGTTTTCACATGCTCGATTCCAAGGCTGTAGCTATGCCACTTGATCCTGGAAGTTGACTCTCCAAGGCCGATTCACCGCAGACGCCCGAAGAGGTCGAGGAAATGCACACGATTCCCTACATTCAAGCCACCGGAGCTCTCCTCTACCTTGCGATGTGTACCTGCCCGGACATCGCTTATGCAGTCGGTGTGCTATGTCGCTACAACGCCTGCCCAGGCCCCGGACACTGGAAGGTGGTAAAACACCTTTTCAGGTATATTAGGGGTACCCTAGATTACAGGATCGAGTACTCTGCAGATGCCGTAGCCTCCTCCCCGTCCCCTTTTATTGCCTATACCGACGCCGACCACGGCGGCAACCCAGACAACGGGCGTTCGACGTCCAGCTCCATACTCATGGTCGCCGGTGGAGCTGTCAGCTAGATGTCGAAACAACAAACCATCGTCGCATTGTCTAGCACTGAAGTGGAATTCGTGGCCGTTAGTGAGACCGGCCGCGAGCTATGCTGGCTCTGTAATTTCCTTGCGGACATCGGGACCCCTCAGTCCATCCCGCTCGCACTCAACATAGATAACCAGTCAGCTATACTGGTCTCGAAGCAGCCAGAACACATGGGACGGCTCAAGCACTTAGATTGGCACTGGTTCTGGCTGAGGCAAGCTGTCTACGATGGCAAGATAAAGCCCTTCTACATCCTGACAGAAGTCATGGCCGCCGACCTTCTTACCAAGCCACTCTCGCGCGACAAGGTCGACAAGCTTCGACGCATCATGGGTTTGGTTGGAGATTTCTCTCGGACTGAAATTCAGTGACGCTGTAGCACCCCGTCAGGTGGGAGTATTGAAGTACTACTGGAATACTGCCAGAGTACGAGTTGAGGAGGTGCTACATATGCGCACACGTGACCTAGTATTTATTTTCACCTCCTGGTGTCCTCGTCTTCTTTATTCTGAAGCCCGAGGACACCAGGTATGTGTCCTTACTACACACTACAATATAATTATTCTGAAGCCCGAGGACACCAGTTTGCCCTGCTCCGATCTCGGTCTCTGTCTGATTCAACTGCGCATAACTTCTGCAACAGATTCCCCCTCACCGCCCCTATGACCATACAATTGATCTCAAGGAAGGAACCGCCCCCCCCTTTGGCAAGATATACAACATGTTGAAAGTCAAACTCCAGGCCCTCAAGGACTACCTCAACAAAATGCTCGGAAAGGGGTTCATCCAACCCTCTGCCTCTGCTGCTGGAGCTTCAGTTCTATTTGCCAAGAAGAAGGACAGCTCACTCCAACTCTGCATCGACTACCAGGGACTCAATAAGATCACCAAGAAGAATTGCTACCCGCTTCTGCTTATCAGCAATCTGGTCGATTGACTCCACAGCGCCAAGGTTTACACAAAAATTGACCTCCGCTCCAGTTACAACAATGTCCGCATTGCTCCAGGACATGAGTGGAAAACTGCATTCCCCATGTGGTATGGTCTGTTTGAGTACCTTGCAATGCCTTTTGGGATGACTAACTCCTCTGCCACGTTCCAATACTTTATGAACAACATCTTCCATGACATGAGTGATGTCTTTGTAATTATTTACCTGGACAACATCCTTATCTACTCCAACTCAAAGGAGGATCACCAGAAGCATGTCCAGCAAGTTCTTGAATGCCTCTGGGAACACAACCTCCATGCCAAATCCGAGAAGTGTTTGTTCTATATGGAAGAGGTTGAGTATCTCAGCATTATAGTATTTCCAAAAAGCATTCACATGGACCCCCACAAAGTCGAGGCCATTGTCAACTGGCTGCAACTCTGGAATGTCAAGGAAGTACAGTCTTTCTTGGGTTTTGCTAACTTCTACTGGAGGTTTATAGACAACTACTCTGGTATCACAAAACCTCTCAACCAGCTCACATGCAAGGACATTGCATGAAACTGAGACAGTAAGTGCCAGAGTGTCTTTAACTTGCTCAAGGAGGCTTTTACAGCCGCCTCCATACTCTGGCATTATGACCCCGCCCTCCCAATCATTCTGGAATGCGACGCCTCTGATTATGCCATTGCCAGGATTCTCTCCCAGATGGGACCTGACGGCAGGGAATCCTGGCCAGTCGCCTTCTATACCTGGTCTATAATTGATGCCGAGCTCAACTACAACATCTATAATAAGGAGCTCCTCACCATCATCGAAGCCTTCAAACAGTGGCAAGCCTATCTTGAGGGAGCCTGGCACCAGATCCAGGTCTACTCAAATCACAACAACCTGCAGTACTTCACCACAACCAAGCAACTTAGTCGATGACAGGCCCGATGGTCCAAAATCCTCTTGAAGTATGACTTCACAATCCAGTACCATCCAGGATGACTTGGAGCTAAATCAGATGCCCTCACCCAGTGACCAGATGTCTACCCCAAGAGGTTGTTTGAGGCAGAGCGCAATGCATTCAATCATTGTGTGGTGATCCCTTCCAAACATCTGAATAACGTACTGATTCTAAACGACGTAGGAACCCTAAGCCAGATCCACCATGCCCTCAGAGATAAGTACTTCACCAATCATGATCCCCACAATCCTCCCGACGGAACTGACCCAGACCCCACCTTCTCCTTGTCCCCCAACAAAAAAACTACTCCTCTGGAATGGGCGCATCTACATTCCAGATTACACCTGACTTCAATACAACGTTCTTTGCCAACATTACAACCACAAGCTCCAGGGACATCCTGGGATATGTAAGACCCTCCAGCTTATCTCTCAGACTTACTTTTGGCCAGGATTGAAGAAGGATGTGACCTGCTACATTTGATCATGTGAACCCTGCCTCCAGGCCAAGGTCTCCCAACACCAACCCTATGGACTCCTGAAACCTCTGCTAGTCAGACAACGCCTTTGGTCCTCCATATCCTTGGATCACATTGTCGAACTCCCAGAATCTGAAGGGTTCGATGCCATTCTTGTTGTTGTGTATAGGCTGACTAAACAGGGCATCTTCCTACCCTGCCACATCATGGACACCACCCCAGACTTTGCCTGGCTATTCCTTGAGCACATCTTTGCCAAGCACGGACTCCTGGATGACATTGTCTCTGACCATGGCCTGCTCTTCGTATCCAAGTTCTGAACCTCTCTATGTAAGGCCCTTGAAGTAAAATCTAACCTCTCTACCGCCTACCACTCTGAAACCGACGGCCAAACCAAAAGGGTCAAACAATCTCTCAAACAATATCTCTGGCTATATGTCAACTACTTGCAGGACGACTGGCACACTGAGCTTCTCCTGGCTGAGTTCACCTACAACAACATGCTGCACTCCACCACCAGGATATCACCTTTCTTTGCCAACAAGGGATACCACCCCTGACTAATTCTCCCACTTCAGAACATCCTATTGCACGCCGTCCACAAGGTTGCCCAGGATCTCCAGTCCCTTCACAAGTTTCTCCAGGAAGAGATCGATACTGCAAACCAGGCCTATGCAAAACACACCAACTGGAAGCGGGAAGACACCTCTGACTGGACCCCCAGAACAAAGGTATGGTTAGATCAACGCCACCTTCACACCTGCCAGTCCTCTCCAAAACTTGATTACAAGTGCCTTGGTCCATTCAAGATCTCGAAGAAAGTCTCATTCTATGCCTACAAGATCAAGCTCCCCCCAGGACTCAAAGGTCTGCACCTGGTCTTTCATATCTGCCTCCTGGAACGACATCCCTTGGACCCCTTCCCCAAACAGCGCCCCAAGCCCCCTCCCCTGGTCAAGGTCAAGGATGAGTACCACTACGAGGTTGAAGAGATCCTTGACTCCCAAAGCATCTGCGGACAACCCTGCTTCCTTATATAATAGAAGGGATATGGCCTGGAAGACGACACCTGGGAACCGTGCCACAACCTCGAAGGGGCCCCCAACAAGCTTCAGGATTTTAAACAATGGCCCAAGAAATATTGTCCCTGGGCGCAGGGCTCACAGATGGCATTAGTGGGCATAACCCCCACCTCTGGATTTGATAGGAATTCAACTCCCACAAATATTTCCAATTCTCTCCTGCTGTTCTCCTTTCTCACCCGACAGAACCTGGGAAGGTTCCTTCACTTATAATTTGTCTCTCCTTACACGTACTAACTACTCTCCCAGATTCTGAAATGCCAAGTATGTACATTTTTTCTCTACTACGCTGTCTACAGTAAGGGCCGGGACAACAAAAAAGAAGAAAACGACCAACACAGGACCCCCTAGCACCAGGGCCCTGGACCTCCCTCTCCCCCACCTCACCTCCCCCTTCCCCCTCTCCAGGCCAAACCTAGAACCCCTCCCCCATCTCTCTGAGACCGTGCTTCTGCAATGTCTTTTCCACCAACTGATCTCACGATGGGAGTGGCTTGCCTTTGTCTAAAACACACTCAAACCAGCTATCCAGGGCAGGCACATTCCTCTGCCAATGTGCTGCCACCAACCTCTCCAGCAAATCAAGACCCTGCTCAGTCCTGGGAGTTGTCAACTCTGGCCACTGCCTCTCCTGCAACAAGGCAAATGCTGCAGCTGTCCCATCTATGAGCAGGCGGTGCTCTCAGGCCCAGCCTAGAAGTGTCAACATGGACCACAGTCAAGGGAATTGACAACACTCACTGAGAGCGGCCATATACATGACTACAACGTCCTGCTGCAGGACCTTGAGGAGTTCCTGGCCCATGGGAACCCACTCTGGAAGCCCCATCCCCTGCAACAGCCTGGCCCGTAAGGCGTCCTGCTCAGCCTCAACCTCTCCCTGGGCCATCCTTGCCCCCTCCAACTCCTGGAGCATGGCCTCCTGCTCCTCCTCCACTCCTCTTTGGACCATTGCCTCCTGCCCTGCTCTGAGCTCCCTCCGCTCCTACTCCATCTGCTCCAGGAAGCCCCCCACATTAATGCCCAGAGGATGGCCTGACAAAGACAAGAATACTGCTGAGGAAAGCCATGATGAGGAGATCAGGAATGAGGTCTCAGAGGGCAGGCGTGCCCTCTTTGAAGGCCCCAGGGAAAGGCTTGGCAATACCTGCCATTTCCCCTTGTTGGGGTGCCCTCCATGCCCCTCCCAACTCCCCCTTCTGGCCCAGGTTGCCCGGTGCATGATCAGGACCACAGGCCAGCCCCAACCCCCATCTAGACAGTCCCTCCGCTTCCTGACCCTTCCCCAGGTTTTCCTGCAGGCGCTGCTTGTAGCCCCTCCTCTGGCTCCACCACCCATTCCTGCCTGCTCCTCAACCCCCATCCTCCAAGTAACCCTCCTCAGCAGCCACCCCTGCTCCTGGGAGATACAGCATGCTCTCCACAGCGCCGACATGGAACATCACTCATGGTTGAGGTGGCATGTTGATAGGACCCTATACAGGTTAGGCGCATCAACGGCAGGCTCGGCACTGGCTCCGGAAACCTTGCCGCACTCGTTCCGAACTTAGCGCATGTGTTCTACCTATTTTAAGCCATTTCTGACGGCCGCGCACGGCAAGAAGCAGATCCAATCAGTGATAGCGCCGATCGGCAGACAGAATGACAACTGACAGATGGCATCAGTCACTGACGACAGCGCTTAGCGAGAAGCCTGATGATCTATCAAAAACTGACGGACAGCTTGGCGTTTGACCTTGGCGTCTGACACTGCTTAGCGTCTCGATTTGGCGCCTGACATCGCTTAGGTACTCTGACGAATAGAAGGGTGATGGAGTGATGGTTTAGCTTTGCGATCTGTCGCCTGGCGTCGCTAAGGCTCTTGAATGGACGGTAGGGATCTGAAACCGTTGGAGCTACCCCTTTGAAATTTTCCAGTTTACCGCACTCTGGCGTCATTAGCCACTGGCGACGGCGAACTCATTGTAGTATAAAAGTACTTACCGACTTGTACATAGAAAAAAAGACAAATAGACCAGAGTTCACTACTCCCCTTTCCTCAGTCTCCCTTACGCTCAAGAGCTCATTTACGCTACGGTCGGTTACATCAAACTCATCGGCAGTTGCAGACGTTCGCCAATACTCGACATACTCGCGCCTTGCAACTACGGCAGGCATTATCGACGCTTAGACCTCGCTAAGCTTATTGTGCTCTTGCCGCTTACCTTTGCCGTGTTCACTTACCGCATTTTCCTTAAGCGCTTTACCTTAGCGCTTGACACTTGCCGACCCCGTTACCGACTTTTACCCTTTTTCACAGACGCGTTCTCTGGGACCTGCCCGGTACTCCTCACATCACTTTTAATGTGCCCAACGCACACTCTTGGTACGGTAACACTCCAGTTACATTTGTTACTGACCAAACTTTGGGCGTCATCAAATTGGAGCCCACCGCGAGGGATCTCTAGGGCAGAATTCCGCCAGAAACCCGTCTCCAGCGTAGGCGCCGCCTGCTAGACCAGTTGGCAGAAGGCATAGCTCCTTCCCACCCATCAACCCCACAACCACCTGGTGCCTTACCGGGTCTCTCTCTTGCCCAGGAACTACAGAACGCCACTGTAGACGCATTTCCTGATCTCTTCCCGCATTCCCTCGATTATAGCGCCGACGACCCCTTAGCGTCGCCATTTACCGTACCGCAACCAGTCACCCCAATTACTCCGCTAACGCCTCTTTCTCAACTCATTTCGCTTACCCCGTCGCCAATCTCTAGAACTCCTTCCCCACTACCGCTAACCGAACTCGCCAACACAGTCGCTATGGAACAACAAGTCCAGCGCATGCCGCCACGCAACCACTTCTCGGCACCAAAATGGGACGAGTCCAAGCCACGGGAGCTCTCCCAGTATTTTAAGGAGTTGGAGTATTTATTCAGGGATTGTAACATTACCGACCATATGCAGATGAAGGAGTACGCGGCAAGATACGTATCATATGACACGGCAGAGACGTGGACTGGTTTGACCGAGTTTGCCGCCTTTGTCCCTGCCACACCGCCAGTTCCAGCCCAAGGCGCTTCGTATGAGGACTGGAAGACGGCAGTGATCCAGTTGTACCCTGGCGCAGAAGAGGCTACCCGATACACGGTAAACGAGCTCCAGAAACTAGTACAGGAATCATTCGACAGTGGCACCTCCTCTCTTGGCGCATTCTCCACGTATTACTGCGAGTTCCAGAAGATTGCTAGGTGGTTAGTACAGAACGGCAAGCTATACATTAACGAGGAACGTCGCCTCTTCCAACAAGGCATCCCGACTTCGCTTTGGACTCGCATAGCTCGTCGCCTAGAGATAGTTCATCAGGCTCATCACCCAGACGAGCCCTATAACGTTGCCGACGTCTTTGAAGCCGGTAAATGGGTTCTCAAGGGAACGGACACTGGCGTTGGACTGCAGCGCGCTAGGACGAGCCCACCACCTGAGCGAACTAACGGTATAATTCCCATCCCGCCTCCTGTTGCCGACTTCGTTAAGAAAGAGGAGCTCAATGCTGCTATTACCGCCGCTGTCGCTTCCGCTATGACGCGTATTGAAACCATGATCACCACCAACCTCACTGCTAACCGACCCGCTAACGTACCCGCACCTGGCCCTTGCCACTTCTGTGGGGAAATTGGCCATACCATGACTAGAGGACGCTGCGTTACTCTCGAAAACTACATTCGGCAAGGAAGGATTCGACGGGCTATCGACGGCAAGATAGTCCTCACCACTGGCGCCATCATTCCCAACTACCCAGACAAGAAGTCCTTCCAGGAGCGAGTTGATGAGTGGCATAGGCGCAACCCAGGACAGATCGTTACCGGCACGCTTTCCGGCAACGCCAACCCTGACCCTGAACAGGCAACGCAACAGCAAATGGTTCACGAGGTCTTACACTTCGACAGCGTTGGCGACCATCCCACATTCTCGCGAGAAGAACGTATCGCCAAGCTCCAACAGGAGTTGGATTCGCTTAAGAATCAGGTCTTTGATGGGGTTGAAGTTAAGCAGCCCAAACAACCTCTCAAAGGATATAAGCCAATGCCTCCCGCTAGCAAGTTACCGACACCTGCTCCTGCCGCACCGCCTGCCACTACCCCTGCTACTGCTCCAGAACCATCGTCGTCCGCTACCGCTCCCGAACCGCCTTTGCCGCCTCTCCATCCCTACTCAGGGATTCCCGACCGTTACCATGCTCCCGCGCAACGAAACTTTGCCGCTCCCGAGAAACGTCCTGAAGGTGGTTACCGACCTACCGCGCCAATATTCGACATAGAGAAATCCAACCACGTCTTTAACCGCATCATGAAAACCAATGTTACCTTATCAGTTGAAGAGCTTTGTAGTATTGCCCCGGATGTCCGCAACCAAGTCAAGACGGCAGTCACTCCTTGACGACCCTTGGCGACAACCGTTGCCGAGGTCGAGGATCTCGACGACGCGCTCCCTGGTTTTTCTGTTACCGTCGACTCGCTGGACGCTGAAGATTCTCCTGCCGACACCATCGCTAACGCCACCTCTGTGGATCCAGTGGAGACCTACCTTAGGTCGGTAGACCATGGAGAAGACCCCGCAATCCTTACCGTCGCTCAAGAATCGCACGCTATTCGCTCAGTCGCGCTAACCATAGACAACAAGCACGAGGTAGAAGCAATTGTGGATAGCGGGTCTCAAATTATTTCTATGGCAGCTGAAGTCGCTAACGATCTGGGCCTTATTTACGACCCTACCGTTATACTAAACATGCAGAGTGCTAACGGCACGGTAGACAGATCCCTAGGACTCGCCAAGAATGTGCCGTGCACCCTTGGCGACATCACGTTTTATCTTCAAATACACATCTTACGTTCACCAGCATACGACTTACTACTCGGCAGACCCTTCGACGTCTTGGCGCGATCAGTCGTCAAGACAGTTACTGACGAGGAAACGACCCTCACAATTAGCAACCCAAATTCCGGAATCCGACGAACGGTGCCAACGTTCCCTAGGGGACAACGAAAAGGTGCCCGCGCTAAGCCCCCGGAGTTTACCGACCAACACGCCAACGAGCCTCCCCACCGGTGTTTTCACAGACCATCAAGGAGGTGATTGGCGACGATCATGGAGATGTAGCGCTAACGCTGGAATATGACCATTCAACTGGTCTTGTAACTGTTATGTCTACTGCTTTTCTTGACCAAGATGTTTTAACTACTTTACCCACTACCGACGCAGAGCTTTCCCAGAAAAATCAAAACATTACCGACTCCTCTCTTGCCTACTTGTACCTTACCGCTTCTGAATCATTTCAAAATATTGCGTCTACCGATACGTATCTCACTACCCTTCCCGGAGCCTCGACTCCTGCCGTTCTTGGACTTGCCGCCCCTCAGGCTACAGTTCCCCTTTCCACATCTGTGTATAACCAAGCTAACGCTCCCAAAAGGAAAGGGGTACAAGTTAAAAAGAAATATAAGCCAGTTGCGCTTAAAACAAAACCCGTCGCTACGCACTCTCCCGAGACTTTTAGAATCGAGCGCCAGATCATTGGCGACCCTCTTGCCAACATGCCGACCTTATCACCGAATCCGCCACCCTTTCACCCCACAGGACGTTTTACCGCAGAACGCCAGCAGCAGTTCGCCAAGGAGCATGACACAGGATTTTTGACCAAAGATGAGTTGAACGTCCTTACCGATCTTGTCGCTAAGCAAGACAAAGCCTTTGCTTGGGAGGACTCAGAACGCGGCAGCCTTCGCACAGATTTCTTCCCGCCTGTCGTAATCCCGACCATCCCTCACGTGCCGTGGACTGAGCACAACCGACCGTTACCGCCTGGAATCGAAGCCGAGGTCTGCCAGATTATTAGGACCAAGATACAGGCTGGCGTCTACGAGCCCTCCAATAGTTCTTACCGCTCCCGCTGGTTCTGTGTTCTCAAAAAGAACGGCAATCTACGCATAGTTCACAGTCTTGAGCCGCTGAATAGAGTAACCATACGACACTCTGGCGTACCGCCTTTCCCTGACCACTTTGCCGAGTCCTTTGCCGGGCGCATTTGTGGCGCCACCCTTGACCTCTACGTTGGCTACGACGAACGCCTGATACACCCCTCTTCCCGGGATCTCACTACCTTTCAAACTCCGTTTGGCGCCTTGCGCCTAGTTACCTTGCTGATGGGCTGGACAAACTCAGTCCCTATATTTCATGACGACATCACTTTCATCCTCCAACCCGAGATACCGCACCATGTCCTTAGCTTCATTGATGACGTTGGCATCAAAGGCCCCAAAGACTGGCGACTCGTAAACGGTTTACCGGCAACCCATCCCAACAACTCCAACATTCGCTTAGCGCTATGGGAATTTTTCCAGTTGCTCAACCGAGTTCTCCAATGTATGAAGTATAGCGGTGGGACTTTTAGCGGTCACAAACTCTTCCTTTGCACGCCAAGGTTCAAAATACTTGGTCACATCTGCACTCCCGACGGTCGCATTCCCGACGAGTCTTGCTTAGCACTCCTAGAGCGCTGGGGTCCTTGCCGTGACCTATCTGAAGTTCGCGCCTTTCTCGGTACCATTGGTGTTCTCAGGATATTTGTCAGAAACTTTGCCCATCGCGCACATGCTCTTAACCAACTCACCCGCGCCAACAAGCCCTTTGAATTTGGGCCAGACCAGGTTACCGCACAACAAGACTTAGTAAAAGCCCTACAAGACGCCAAACCCCTAGTTCCTATCGACTATAGCTCTGCTGACCCAGTTATCTTGGTGGTGGATACCTCATACATAGCCGTTGGCTACTTCTTGTGCCAGTGCCTTAGCGACAATCGGAAACAGCGACGCTACAACCGCTTTGGGTCTATCACGCTAAACGACAGAGAGTCTCGCTACAGTCAGCCTAAGCTAGAACTCTATGGGCTCTTCAAAGCCTTCCGGTCGCTAAAGATGTATTTGATTGGTGTGCGGAACCTTATCGTTGAAGTCGACGCTAGGTACATCAAAGGCATGCTGCAGAATCCCGACATCCAGCCATCCGCTAGCATGAACCGATGGGTAGTCGCTATCCTCATGTTTTACTTTGAGTTGGTACACGTCAAGAGCTCTTTCCATGGACCCGACGGACTCTCTAGGCGACCACGGCAGCTTGGCAACCCGGCAGTGGATCTACAGGCTGATAGCGATTTCGAGGACTGGATCGACCGATTGCATGGTTTTGTGCACCTTATACAACAGCCTATCCCCTTATTGCAACGGCAACAGCCTACCAGCATCCTGTTACATCCCATCGTCCCTTACCGCCCCGAGATCTTTAGCGCACCCCTCACATTCTACACGGCAAGCATCCTGGGACAAGACTTGCCTCCAGTAAAAGTCGTACAAGAGCCACATCCGCTAAGAGAAGACAGCAGAAACCTGACCTACGACGCCGTTCCCCGATCCGCCAAGGCAAAGGCGGAAGACAGTCGCTTGTTACTCGTCGAACAATGGCTACAAGACCTTAAGCGACCCGCAGGCATTACCGACGAACAATACGCGACCTTTATCCGCTATGCTACCCGTTTCTTCTTTACCGACAACCGACTTTGGCGACAAAATCGAGATGGCGCTCACAAGCTGATCATCAAGCCAGAAAGTCGCTTACGAGTCTTGCGCGCCATGCATGACGAGCTAGGACATAGAGGTCTGTACGCTATCCGAGCTTCTCTTTTAGAACGATTCTGGTGGCCACACGCTAGTGCCGACATCGCCTGGTACATCAGGACTTGCCACCTCTGCCAAATTCAGCAAACGCGCCAAGTGCTCATCCCGCCAACCGTTGCAACGCCAGCTCCCCTCTTCAGCAAAATCTACGTCGATACCATGCACATGCCCAAATCTGGTCGCTACAAGTACATCATTCAAGGTCGTTGCTTGCTAATCCACTGGCCTGAATTTCGAATGCTCCAAAGAGAAAATACAGAGGCAGTCGCCAAGTGGCTATTTGAGGACGTCATCTGCCGTTGGGGAGCGCTAAGGGAAATCGTCACGGATAACGGTGCGCCCATTATCAAAGCGCTAACATATCTCGCCAAGAAATACAACATTCACCACATTCGAGTATCTGGCTACAACAAACGCGCCAATGGCCTGGTAGAGAGACCACACTTTGACGTTCGGCAAGCGCTCTTTAAGGCAGTCGATGGCGACGAGTCTCGTTGGAGTGAGGCAACGTATTCAGTGTTCTGGTCAGAGAGGGTTACCATTCATAAGCGCATGGGTTGCTCTCCCTATTACGCGGCTACTGGCACCCATCCTTTACTCCCTGCCGACATCATAGAAGCGACCTACCTTCAGCCAGCACCCAACAGCATCTTAGCGACTACCGATCTTATCGCCAGACGAGCTATTGATCTCCAGCGAAGGAAAGAAGATTTAGAGCGACTCCACGAGGTAGTCTTTAGCGCACGTCGCCAAGCAGCTCTACGATTTGAAACTGAGCATAGCGCTACCATCAAAGATTACAACTTCCCGAGAGGAGCGCTAGTGCTCATGCGCAACTCCAAAATCAAAACTTCATACAATAAGAAAATGCGCCCGCGCTATCTTGGACCTTTGGTAGTTATCTCTCGTAACCGTGGAGGCGCTTACGTGCTCTGTGAATTAGATGGTTCAGTACTACATCGACCTGTTGCCGCTTTTCGCCTATTGCCGTATCTCGCCAGAGAACAGATTGACTTGCCGTTGGAAGCGCTAGATATCGACACCGCCAAGCTTAGAGAACTTGAAGAAACCGAAATATTGGACGATGATGACTTACCGACTCTGGTTGAAGAAGAAGAAAATGATTAGAAAAGAATATTATTGATAAGCTCCTTTTTCTATTACTTACTTTACTTATCTCTCTTGCCGATACTTACTGTACTATATCCAACAGACAATTCTTTACATAGTCAAGTCGCAGCGCTAGCGTGTCGCCAACGCTTAGCGCATTGCGCAACTCTCGCCAAGGGTTTTTCGCTATGATGATTTACTGAGCGTTTCCCTTTTCCTCAAAATTTGTCTAAGTCCCTCACATATTACTGTTCTTGCTAATACCTACCTCAGAATACTTACCGCTTGCTTTCTCTTTGCTATACTTTCCTTGCTCTCTGCCGCTACGCTAACTCAGATTATTGGACTCAATTCCTCCACTCGGCAGGGAAACACCAAAATTATATAAAAATCGAGGCGCCAACAAAAATATATGTACAAACGGCCTATCTACCCTAAGGTCCGTCAGTCTTCGCCATCGGAGAGCGGCAGGGAGTCGTCGAAAGGCAAGAGGTCGCCAACCTGAACATGGTTGAGGGCTTGCCACTCTAGCGCCTCATTACAGTCGGCTTGGTACTCTTGCAGCGCATCCATACTACGGGTCAAATTAGAGTATCGAAGTCGCGACGCCATGATTTGTTGCCGGGCTCGTTCGCGCTCGCGACCCAATACTGCATGCATGCTTGCCGCACGTACCGCCATCCGCTCTATAACCTGGGGCGGGTACAAGGCGACCACAGGATAGACCAAGTCTTCCCCCAGCCACTCATAAGAGTCGCCAGCAACTCTTGGCTGAGGCTGGGGGGTCCATGACGAAGGGCCACTCGAGCTCGTCCAGTGCTGCATGGCTAAGTCGCCCTCACTTACCCAGGGGGCGGCAGGCTCCACTGTCGGCAACTCCTGGGACTCGGCAAGCTCCACCGTCGGCAACTCCTGGGACTCGCCAGGTATCTCCCGCAATGTCTCATCCAAGTCACCCTCGGCATCCTCATCCACCTGTTCCTTCCCTGGCGACCCCTGGCCCGTCTCTTCCGACTTCTCAACATCCTCAGGCGCCACCATTTCAACGTCCTCCGCTGCCGACCCCGTTTGAGCGCCAACGTTGGACGGGCCAGCAGACGCGCCATCCGCCAAGTCAATTGGAGACAGCAGTTTACTGGGACCTGCCTCTCCGCTAGGAGGGGGCAGGCGACTCGCGGCAAGGGCCTGTTCCAACTCCTTCATCTCCCTGTCCTCAGCACTTGGAGAGGGGGATGGCGACTCGATGCGTACGCGTTTGGCCTTACCCTTGCCCTTGCTTGGGGAGGAGGCTTTGCGTTTTTCCTGGCGCTCGCCAGCGCCGCGCTTGCCGACCGATTCCGATTCATCTCCTTGGCGCATCGGCAGCGCCAAGGAGGACTTGCTGATCTTCGCCGCCCTCCCAGCGGCAACCTCCCTACGTTCCCCCTCAACAAACTCCCTCGCCCGCTTGACCAAAACCGCCCGGGAAAAAGTCTTCTCGACAAAGACATCAGGCGCGCCGCCACGCTCACGACTCTTGGCGCTGTCGATTGTACAAGCACGCTTAAGAGTGCCGCAGCGGTAACAGGGTTGGGCGCCAGTGGGGAACCAGCAACTTTCGAGGTCGTTATCGGCCCAGCATTTGTCACACTACTTTGCTTGAGAACAAAAATCATACGAAAAGGCTAAGACAACTTACCGCTCCACGCGAATCTTTGAACTCCTGGCGCGTCGCCAGGGAAACCGTGCGCTTGTTCTTCATCTCGGGAATCTCCACTCCTCCCTCAATGCCCTCATCCATCACTACATCTTCCCGGCGTGGCAAGAGCAGACCCTTCAACTCCTTGTCGTCGAAAGTGGTCTGACTAGGGAGCTGGGAGAGAGTCAGTAGAAGGTTGGCAAAGTGTCACGACGGCATACCTCGTATTGAGGACCCTTCCCCTTGCGAGACTAGCAAAAGTTAACATCGGTAAGAAGAAACGCCAACGACGGCAGACTCACCTTTTTCTTCAAAGCCTTGCCAGGCTTTGAAGGCAAACCCTGTGTGCCTGCCGGCAGTGTGGGGCTCTGAACACTGCCGGCGCGAGACCCCTTGCTGGAACCCTCGGCAACGGACTCTGTGTGCCTGCCGGCAGTGTGGGGCTCTGAACACTGCCGGCGCGAGACCCCTTGCTGGAACCCTCGGCAACGGACTCCTTCTTCTGCTCCTTGGCGAGCTCTGCCCTTGCCACCGCCAAGGAGTGCGCGGCAGCGGCAGCGGCAGCCTCCTCCTGCTCTTGCTCGATCTGCAATCGAGCAAGAGGCTCCAATACCTCTTGCTTGCTACGGGGGGATAGTTCAGTCCATAGCTAGAGAAGGAAAGGTCAGAAGCTACTTACTCGGTTGCCGATGCGCTTACGGTCATCGGCAACGCGCCAGAAAGAATATCCTCCAGCTCATCTTCGATGGTGGGGACAGGGGGAGGCGCCTAGGTAAAAATCAGCTAAGCAACACGGCAGGCAGCAGAAACAACTTACGAAGCGGGAGAATGGCGCCAACCACTCGGCGCCACGATTATCGACATACTGGGCATGACACCACTCCCGCACCTCGATCTCGCAATCCCAGCCAACGCCAAGGACTCTCACCTCATACCATCGCTCCAGTAACTTCATCACGCCAACCACAAGATTTTGAGACGCCTTAGCGCCAATGCCCTCGATGTGCCGAATGAACCGGTTAGCCTTGGCGATGTATGCATAGGCGGCTTCCTGGGCAGCCTGAGAAGGAACGGGGGGCGGAGTTGGAATACGGAAGGACATATTTTTATTGTTGAGCGCCAGGAAAAGATGGGGAGAAGAAACGAAGTCCAAATTCACGCGCCAGGACTATAAACAAAATCTCAAGAACGCACGGACCACCTGTCACAAAAGCGGTAACGGTAGCCTTATTTGGTGACTGAGAACAGTCAATTTTTCAGTTGGGGGGAGATGATAGGACCCTATACAGGTTAGGCGCATCAACGGCAGGCTTGGCACCGGCTCCGGAAACCTTGCCGCACTCGTTCCGAACTTAGCGCACGCGTTCTACCTATTTTAAGCCATTTCTGACGGCCGCGCACGGCAAGAAGCAGATCCAATCAGTGATAGCGCCAATCGGCAGACAGAATGACAACTGACAGATGGCATCAGTCACTGACGACAGCGCTTAGCGAGAAGCCTGATGATCTATCAAAAACTGACGGACAGCTTGGTGTTTGACCTTGGCGTCTGACACCGCTTAGCGTCTCGATTTGGCGCCTGACATCGCTTAGGTACTCTGACGAACAGAAGGGTGATGGAGTGATGGTTTAGCTTCGCGATCTGTCGCCTGGCGTCGCTAAGGCTCTTGAATGGACGGTAGGGATCTGAAACCGTTGGAGCTACCCCTTTGAAATTTTCCAGTTTACCGCACTCTGGCGTCATTAGCCACTGGCGACGGCGAACTCATTGTAGTATAAAAGTACTTACCGACTTGTACATAGAAAAAAAGACAAATAGACCAGAGTTCACTACTCCCCTTTCCTCAGTCTCCCTTACGCTCAAGAGCTCATTTACGCTACGGTCGGTTACATCAAACTCATCGGCAGTTGCAGACGTTCGCCAATACTTGACATACTCGCGCCTTGCAACTACGGCAGGCATTATCGACGCTTAGACCTCGCTAAGCTTATCGTGCTCTTGCCGCTTACCTTTGCCGTGTTCACTTACCGCATTTTCCTTAAGCGCTTTACCTTAGCGCTTGACACTTGCCGACCCCGTTACCGACTTTTACCCTTTTTCACATATGCGTTCTCTGGGACCTGCCCGGGACTCCTCACATCACTTTTAGCGCGCCCAATGCACACTCTTGGTACGGTAACACTCCAGTTACATTTGTTACTGACCAAACTTTGGGCGTCATCAATGTCTCGCACATGGATGTGTTTTAACAGGATGAGGGGCCTGGGGCCTCAAAAAGGCAGGGAACCACTTGGCAAGTGCAGTGCAAACACTGAGGTACCAAAGTCAATGACAAGACCAGAGGTAAAAGGCGACTTACCAGCCTGTTACTCATGCACCACCCATGGGAGGGCAGGCCCCAGGGCCTCTCTAAGGCCTGCATTGCATTGGCCCATGGAACGTACTGGTTACTTGGAACCTCTGAAATGGCTCCTATTGCCATTCCGAAGCAATGAAAGTGAGAGGCAGCCAGTTGAGGGCGAGAAGGGAGATGTGGATGGGAGGGCAGACAGTCATCCATGCAAAGGTAGGTGCAGAACAACTGGAGCCTGACTCTGAAGGGCCACCAGGGCCTGCCTTGGGGGCAGGCTCCAGGAGATGGCTAGGACCGGCCTCCGGAGCAGGAATGGTTTGCTGCTCTAAAAGAGAAGTTAGACATGGCAAGCAGGATGGCACAGAATCGTACACGTTGTTGTACAAGGGCCGCTACATGCTTGCAATCAAGCTGGTGCCAGTACCTTGCATTCCAGGCCTCTCATACAACCAGAGGCATGACTTTGTTGGTAGGCGGAGATGTTGGAGAATGCATCAGTGTATGTGACATGTTCAGTTTAATGGTAATTTTTTTTTTTTTGCTACGTGTCAGAAGGTGAGACAATTTCCATGCTCAAACCCCCGGTCCAAACCACTGGCACCATGTGCCTCGGAGAGTCTCAGCACTGAGAGGGGGGTGATGTCACAACCCCTCCCACTTGGAACCACCCCGTGACACCCCTGGAGCCATATCTGGAGCCCCTCTGCCAACCCCACGACATGAATCCCGCCATCAGGACTGCCCCCACTGCCATCATGCACATCGAGCCCCGCCATCACATCGCACCTCCTAACAGCCCCACCACATAAACCCCTAAACTATCTACCGGCACGTGCCAATCACCGGATCATGCCAACTACTCTGGCCGTCATGCATCACAGCACCCTTCTGCACCAATTGATCGTGCGCCCTGCATGCATGGTTCCTGGTATACAGTTTCCCCACTTCTGCCACTGCCCATTAAATACTGGAACTGCCCCAGACATCTCGGGACCCCTCAGGAACCCAGAGCAGCCACCCCCGGTATTTAAGAGTAGCTACCTACTTGTCATATGCTAGTCTTGATATTACATTGGTTGCTTGCATGCCCTTTGACTTGACTGGTATGCACTGACCGGTACATTTGACTGACACGCTTCAACTGGCATGCTCAACTTGTTTGTGTGCTCCTAAGATTGGTACATACTTTGCAACTCAAACTTTACTAACCAGGTCTTATCCTAGAATCTCTGGTTCTCAACTCGACTCCATCCCCTTAATTCTTTTAACTCCACCCAATTCCCAGACTAAGTTTCTTAACCTGGGAATTCCCCTGTTTGCATCTTGAATCCCAGAGCTTAGTCTGGAGTTCTAGACACCTAAGTGTCTGTAAATCAAGTCCGCCTTGTAAGGGTGTTGCTTTCCCAAAAAGCCTCCGACTCAGCGGAACCTGACAATAGACAGAATGATCGAGACAATAATAATTGTTGTAATAGTGGCAGGCAGGCTGGTGGACCACCAGCAGATCAGAAGGTGAGGCAACAGCCTACCTCACAGCTGGAAAGAACAGCCAATGAACACCTGTTTCACAGTCCTCAGGCATTCTCGATGCCCACCTCTTATGATCTGCATAAAAATATGCCTGGAATAAATAAGCCAGTATGGATCCATATAAATCATATGCATGACTATCTCACTTGTCTGGTGAATGACTCTCTTAGAGTCAGGTTTAAATTCCCTGCCAAGGTAAGCCCCTGCAAATTTGATGGTAAGCACATATGTGCATATGCTAGAGGGCACAGGTTCTCCCAGCTAGAGGACTGGGCCATGGATGTTTGCTCTCACCTGGTAGCCTGCTGCTATAGTAGCAATGACATGGACCAGGAGAGAATATTTGTGTTATATGAATTTATAGAAGGAGAGGCTCAGAATTGGTTTTGCCACTATGTCCTTCACATCAATTGTAATAAATTGCATTGGATATTTAAAGAGGTCCTGATAGGACTGTATAATTATTTCGTCAATGCTGCAACTATGCAGAAAGCTTGTGATATCTTCAGGAAGGCAATGTACAACACTAAAACTGGTGTCCAGACATTCTATGATGACCTGGTGGATTATGCACAGAATATGGCCATCTATCCAGACAAGTATACAATTAGAAAGACATTCCTGGACAGAATACTAGCAAATATGAGGAGGATGTTGATACATGATGACAATTTGTCTTTAGAGATCAACACTGTGATGGAGTTCTTGGCATTAAATATAAGCAGTTGACACAAACTGCAAATTATTATGAACAGTGTAGTTTATACAGAGGACTGATTAACTGTCAAGCAGTGAAGATAGGAACCTTTCTTGCCAGACAGTTTGAAATGGAGAAGAATTGCAATTTGCAATTTGTTGTCCACAAAACAATCTCTGTAGGCCAACAGCCTAGACCAAAACCTGCTGGATATACACCAATAAAAGATAGTTGACTCTATTTGGATCAAAATCAAGTAGCAGCTAGAGAGAGTCCAGTGCCTATAGCACATATAGCAATCAAACTCAATGTAGCTTCAGAAGCGGCCCAGAAAAGGCTTGCAAGAGACTTTCAAAAGTGCTACAACTGTGGGAGGGTTGGATATTTTGCTAAGAAATGCCCTGCTTCTCCTAAGACACACATTTGTGCAGCCTATACAGCCACAGCCCTGAGTGATGTCATCAGTGATAACAAAGGTGACAAAGTCATTGAGGAGACTGAGGAGAAGCTGCAAGAAGGGGCTGACAGCTCAGAAATGGACGATGCTGAGAGCATTCATATTGATGGCAACAAGTATGTCGCAGTAGATGTATACGACAGTAACTACTACACTTGTGATGATAAGGATGAACACTTGTTTGCACTGACAGAATGCTAGGAAGATCAACATTTACAGATGAGATGCATAACACTGCAGAAAGCAACTAATAAGTTGCAGCAGCCATGTTATACTCTTAAGAAGAAGGAGTGCTTAGTCACCTATGTTGATATCAATGGACATCCAGCCTGGATATTGTGAGACTCAGGGAGTACTACTATGGGCATAACACTCCAGTTTGCTCACGTTAATGCAATATACATTATGAGCTGGAGAAGCCATTGATGCTCCAATTGGGAACCATAAAGAATTGTGCCATGGTGCAGTTTGATGCTAAGGTAAAAGTCAAGACGTTAGGAATGTCAACAAAGGAGTATGTGGATATAGCAAATTTTGATTGCTATGACATGATTATTAGTACACCATTTATGCATAAGAATAGGATATCCTTGGACTTTGTGAACAATATGGTTGTTGTGAATGGTATGTCTATAAAGGCAGAGAAAGTAGTGTTGCACAACATTACCTATGATGCTATCATGCAACAGAGAAATGTTGCGACAAACACGATTAATTAAATAGTCACAAGAGAGCAACTGTGCAGGAGGTGGAGGACAAAGAAGTCCCACTGACTAGTCTACCAGCAGACTTGCTGGCAATTATAATATCAGAGAAAGAGTTTCAGAGAATTCTAAAAAAGGGAAAGCAGCTAGTCATGGCTAGATATAACCTTGAAAGGCCTAATCAGACTAAACAACAAAGAAATAGACGTGATAAATGCATGGTGGAGTTGCTAGAATGCCAGCCAACTAGCTTTTGAATGAAGGTAGAAGACCTTATCAAGAACGAGGTGTATAGTACAGTGGGCACAGTAGAAAGCACATGGTCTCTAATGGATCAACCAGTGTTCCAACCAGGAGTGCAATAAATGTATGACCTATGAATGCCATGAGAGTGGAACAAGTTGGTAGTGTCAATAGTGATGCATACTGTAGAAAGGGTGCAATTAATCCAGACAGAAGAGGTATACTATCAGGCATGAGAAGACAAGATTTCTGAATTAATGGATATTGTGTTTAATGAGGTATTGCTAAAAGCAAAAAGTGTGCAATCATCATCAAATACAACAAGAGTAGCAAAGATGCAACCAGTTATAAGGTTGAATCCAGAAGATCTCACAGAAGAGCACATATATGTCTTATAGGAGCAATTTGAACCAAAGGTTCAACCACATATAATACATATACTGAAGAGAAAAAGTAAGGCTATGAGTCTTATAGAAGAAGATATTCCTCAACTATGCCAGCAATGGCAACTTGAGTTTGCAGATATTGTCAATGGGATGAAGAAGGAGCTTCCTTTTTGAAGGGAGGTGAATCATGAGATTAATCTCATTGACAAAAATAAGCAATACAAATACCACTTGTCTTGCTGTCTGTGAGCATTGCAGGATCAGCTTTGTGAAAAAATGAATAGGTATATAAATGCAAAGTGGTAGAAACTACAACCAGCAAAAGCTTATAGATGTCAATAAAGCAGGCAACTCCACTATTCCACTAGCAGCTAACTCTGACAATCTAGTGCCAGTGAATACTGGCACTAGTAGGGAACTACAGTTGATTGCATCCACTTCTCAGGACCCTCTATCAGCATAGGCAGTGGAGCCCCACTAACAGGGGCATATCTTTTTTTTATGTACATACATTATCATAATAGACTATTATATTCTTTTTCTTCTATTACTATATATATATCTTACTTCACTGATGATTAAGATCATTATATAGTCTGAAAGAGGAGGTGTAATGCTTCTAAATTATTATTTATTTTGTTGGCTGAAGCTTATATAAGCTTTAGCTCTTATTTTCATACTTAATAGTACTAGTCAATCTAAGATGGATTTTGGTTCTATTATGCAAATTTAGCTATCTAAATCTTGTAATCTGTTACAATTGTTGCATAATTTGCTGAAAATCCTAGTCTATTGCACTTAAGTGCCTGCAAAAAGATTCTCTGATATTTAAGAAATAGTAAAAACTTCTCACTAAAGCACAAAGGTTCCAATGATAATGAAATAAAGTTGGTCAGATAGAGTGATGCTAGCTGGGCACAAGATATGCATGATAGGAAATCTACTAGTGGATAGAAGTTCAACATCAATGGTAGCACAATATCTTAGTCATCTAAAAAGCAGCCAGTTATTATGATATCCACAGTTGAGGCCGAATACATAGCCTTTTTGGACACTACATACTGATAGGCTTCTGCTCAGGCTGAGTGCATTACTAGACAAGATATGCCTACTCTTATCAGTTGATCTGGAGATGCTGGCTCAGTTTATCTTCAGCAACTTAAAGTCTTATCTACTAGTCAACATTTGTCAAGGGACTCCTTATTTCTTCCCTCTTTTACTCCTTATTCCTTCAACTCTCTCTTTATTCATTTTTTTTATTTCTTCTGTCATTCTTTTACTTTACTGCTTCTATTCTTTTAACACTATCTATTAATACTATTTTCAGCCTTTGGGGTGCTCTGGTTTTTTAGCTATTATTCAGACAAGTGTGGCCCCTTTAACACCACATACAGGCCACTTATATAAGCTAGAGTTTGCCAGAGTTTGCCCCTTGTTTGTGCAATTGTTGATTTAGTCAATTTTTGAGTTTTTTAAGGTTTTGTTGTCCTGTACAGTTGTTTCTCATGCTTCAGAGGCCCCAGAAGTGTTAATCCTGACATAGAAAATCCCTAGACTTGTTCTCTTTGGATCTCCCTCTGCCAGGTGAGTAGTTATTATAATATTGTTAGTATATGTACTTTGGATCTCCCTCTGCCAGCTGTGTGACTGAGCCATAACCTCCAGAGGTCACTCTTACAACATTTCTGACTGTGGAGACTCAGGACTTATGGGAGAATAATACTGACACATCTATGAGGAAGTAATTTACTAAATTCTGATCAATTTTAAATAGGGATGAATATTAGATGCTGCAATCTGTTGGAGCACTGCCATCAGAAACATTAGCATTGTCATTAATGGACATATTAAAGGACTATCTGAAATGGGGATAATAAGTGTCACTAGGAATAACACTTCTGGATTATGGTGTCTGTTGATGTTTTTCCAACTAACTACTAGGGCAGACTGACAATTTGGACTTATGTTAAAAAGTGAGCAAGATGAGTTAAATTTTTGGAGAAGTGTAGAGTTGCCATGGCCAATATGCTGCTAGTCATCATTGACAGTGTGCTGTTGAGCATAACAGCAATTGAAAGTGCTAAGCTGTAGTGCTGCAGATGTACATCTTTTTAATTTATAATAGTGCAAAGTATAAAAAATAGCTACTGCATATGTAAATAACAACAAATAGGAACCCCAGTTATCTTCACCATTCAAACTTGCCAGTCTTGATTTGTCTCTCTGAAAAGTCCAGTACTAGCAATGTCTTTGTCATCCTTGTTGTTTACAGTGCCAACAGTGGGCATTATCATGATATGCTATTATCTTTTTGTCATAACTTCAACAGAACACTAGCATTTACAGTTTGTCAGGTAGCATCAGAAGTGCTTATACCTAGCACCTCTCTTGACATTAGTGTCTCAAGCACACCAGGACTCTGCCAGAATTCCTCACAATTTAAAATATCCACATGCTGTAAGGGCAACCTCTAGAGGCTGTGGCTCAGTCACATGGCTGGCAGAGGGAGATCCAAAGTGTATTAGAATATATACTGACAATATCATAATAACTACTCACCTGGCAGAGGGAGATCCAAAGAAAACAAGTCTAGGGGTTCCCTATGCCAGGTTGGATGCTTCTGGGGCCTCTGAAGCATGGGAAACAACTGTACAGTACAACAAACCCTTAAAAACTTGAAAATTGCCTAAATAAACAACTGTACAAACAAGGCAGGAAAACTCTGGACTTTGGAAGTCAGAAAGGCAAACTCCAGCTTATATACACAGCCTGGAAGCAGTGCTGAAGAGCCCACACTTGTCTGAATGGTAGCTAAAGAACCAGAGCACCTCAAGGGCTGAGAATAGTACTAACAGATAGTGTTAAAAGAATAGAAACAGTAAAATGAGAGAATGACAGAAGAAATAAGAGAATGAATGAAAGGAGGGTGAAGAGATAAGGAGTGAAAAAAGGAAGAAATGAGGAGTCCCCTGACACATGCTAGGACAATGTTTCATGATGTAGCACCTAGCATATCCAACCACAGTTGGTGTCATCAACACAAGGCTATATGGCTCAGGACTATGCTGAAAGAACTGGATTTCCTGCAGATATTGGCTATTATAATCTATTCTAACAGTGAAGCATTGCTTTATCCCAGAACCTGGTATCACACACTCAAGCCAAATATATCAATATTCAATATCATTTCCTTAGAGAACAAATATATAAAATGAAAAACATCAAACTTGAATTTTTACCTACTCATGAAATGATTGCAAACATCTTTACTAAAGCCTGCCTTGAGAAAAATTTATGAAATTTCAAGCAAAACTAGGAATCTATCCTCAAATGTTGATGAGTGGGAGTGTTTTATAAAATGCTGACTGACCTCAGATAATGTCATTGCTTGTCATATTGTATGTCTACACTTACTAACATCTTTTGTTTTCAAACTTAGTTTACATTATAGTTGCTCATTCTGAATACATTATATTCTATTCTGCAATATGCTGCAACAAAGAATGGTCTCATTTCTGACTTCATCACCTCAGCCCTTTGGCTCAAATGGCCCAGCCAATGCTCTCTAAACCAATTCATTGCCTCATTTAAAATCACTTGCAACAATGCATGTGCTGCCAATGACCTGAATAGAAAACAGGTATTTATTGGGGGCTGCCAGGTTACTATTTGAAAGGACATTTGTGAACCAACTCAATGCAACAACTGCTATCACTATAGCCACATAGTAAGGAATTACAAACTGAATAGCATTTGTGCTATCTCCACAAGCTCCGGCCGCTCTGCTGCCACTTGCACAGTGGTCAAGCACAGGTGCATTTCATGAAGCATAGACTCATCCTTGTGCCAGCTCAGAATACAATACACATGTGCCATGGCTTGTACTCTTTTGGAAGATAGTACTTTAATTTGTAACCCCAATTGCCAAGCTTTGACAGCTGCTCAACCAGAGCTTTGACCTGAACGTATCTGGGGAAAATTCTCTTGCACCAATCAATGTATTCTGGTGGGTTTCTTTTCCCAAAAAAAAAAATCGGAAAAAAATTTACAAAAAAATTTCGGGACCCGAATGGGGTGTTGAAGAAATTTAAAGGTCGTGACTTGTAGTACATTCAGTCAATCTGATCCGCAAATGATATGATCAACGGCGATCCCCGTTTTCATCTCCGTGGCATGAATTCTTCCTCCACGACCATACAATGGGCTTCAAAGCCAGGTCATCGTCTATCAAACTTCTTCTGTTAGGTGCAACCTGCACTCTCCTTCTCATCATCTCCACCAAGCCCAGCGTCCTTGCACCAGTCAACTTCCTCACACGTACAGGATTCAATTTCGACTACATACCAGGACAATGCCCACCTCGAGCCTATGGAAACGGCCGTTGGACTGGCCCTCATTACCGCACGGATATCTCCGAAATGACAAACCAGTCTCAAGCACTTGCTTTCTCCGGTTTCGAGGGATGTGCCAGCTCGCGCGAGTTCTACTGGCATCTCGCCTCTGACAACATTGACCACTGGGACCGGTTTCCTAACGCTCAATCCTACAAATGGACTGTTGGCCCAAAGGATGGGTGTGAGGGCCTGGGTGAGCTGAACAAGGAGAACATGGTCAGGGACATGGTACAGCAGGGTGGATGGCTATTGCTCGGAGACTCTATCACTGAAGGCCACTTCTTCTCGTTATCATGTCTTCTATACCCACACGTCATTGCTACACCAACCTACACTCCGAACTCATACTTTGACCGCGCTTGGCCGCAGAATCTCTACCTGAACCCCGACTCGCCGCTTGTCAAGGAAATGTACATTCCTCCCAACTTTAACATCACGAACACTCCACTTGCCACTTTCCGACGCATCGATCTTCTCATGACACCGGAAGAGCTCGTGCAACTTCATGACACTCTTCACCCGAACACACGCGCGGATTTTTCCTTGTTCTCAGATGAGGCGACATGGAATTTGAGCCCGACCGAGTACCTCCCTCTGTTCTTTGAAAACGGATATAGTACACTTGTGGTCAGTACAGGAGGCCATTGGACGACCACACTTTTTGGTGGATATGGGAAAGACATGCCTCAGGCATTTAAGGATGCGAAGCTCGGCATTGATGGTGTGATCGATTTCTTTGAACATGCTATGAACGAGTGGGCTACTGGTATCCAGAGTGCCTTAGATGAAGCCGCTGTGAAGGATCACGGCGCGAGGAAGAGACAGGTTGTGGTTCGCGCGTACCTTCCCGGACATGATGAGTGTCATAGAATTAAACAACCCTGGATGGAAGTCCGACCTGAAGGTAGCTATTCCTACAACTGGGGGAGCATCTGGAGATATAATGAGGTATTTGAGGTGTGAAATGTTCAACTCCTACAAGCTTGTTCTTCACTAAAAATAACACTCTCAGAAAATACTAACGGAAACACCCGGAAAATACCCCGACCTGCATTACCTTGCTATCGAGCGACCTGGGCGCCTACGGCCCGACGCGGTATGCATCCCATTATAAGCGTTCGTCCCTCGACCTCATCCTTTCTTCTAGCACACTACGAGCGATTGTCTCCACATCATGACTGGCGCTGGCATCATGGAGGGCTGGTCTCACTACATCTGGCATTATGTGTCAAACGAGCTAGGACGTGGGCGACATTCACGCGTGCACACCTAGATACTTCGTTGAGGACGGAACCTCTGAGAGTTGGAAGTGAACAATGGAACATTGCCTTCAAAAAGGAAGCAAATACTTGTATGAATCATTTAAATTGCTATTTATCGCATCGTTCGTTTCTTCGCCTGTTTTTTTTTCCTTACTGCACTTAAATGTTAGCTGTCGCTACATATTTATACCTTTAGAGGTCCATTCTTGGAACGTAATACCACTGAGTTCATTATTGAACATCTGCGTAAGCAATCTCGTGCTGGCAAGAATGGCACAACCACGGTGTAACTAGCTATATAGCCGAGTGTAGTTTCTGTGCACTGAAATTTTGGATTGTTGGCCATTATTGATGCCAGACTTTCGGAGCATACATTGGATTATACACATGCAAGACGGTAGAGCGCGGCAGCAGAAAGAAACGTGGGGCTGTGTGACAATAGCACGTCGCGCCATGCGGTGTACCGATACACTGCCGTCTGGAGAACCCTTACCAGCGGAACATGTGCCTCGTCGTCGCATGGGTTGGTTTGGCGTTTCCGTTACACAAGAAATTGAATCTCCGACAAATTGATGTAACTTGTGCGTTGGTCTCAAAGCGCGAGGATGCAGTGGTGAGATGAGACTGGAACAGAACAGACACAAGAACACGGCTGTCAAACGTTAATGGGGTAGATCACGGTACTAATAGATAACAGCGAGAAGTTTCACGTTCCGATGCGGAAAGCCGTTTCCCTGTGGTCCCAATGTGTCCCAATGGCAGGACCCCATGACAACTTCTTGAATCTTTGGGTGTATATCTTGTCCATCACTTACGTCGGCTCACTAGTTCATTTCGTCGCAATTCTAGATTTCGAAGCTCGAATGGGCTTAAGTTACCAGCCGTCGTGTAGCGTATGGTGGTTGGTAAAAAAATATTGATGGCCTCGCAGTCAAGAGAGCACGTGGGGAAGGGAATGAGCTGATGGTTATTATTTTTTATTACGTATGTACTTACGACTCACAGGCATTTGATAGTGCATGGAATTCTTATTCATGCCCTATCAGATTGTTGCTGCCAGGATTATTGATGTGTTCGCTTAGTGTTGTGATGAAAACAGCTCCGTGGCGCCAGTGTACCCAAAAGGGTTTATGGAGTGGATGTATAGAAAATTGCGCTTTGAACATGCTGGCAAAGTATTGCCTGTAGGGTCCGGTATTTTTTTATCTCAGGTGGATACTCTAGTAAATTGCTAACTCTCTAACTCTCGTTATTTGAGGTGGTCGGCAACAATTTTCCCTCTCCATAACCAATGGTAGGAGATCGCAGTTAATTTAGGGATGAAGATTATTTTGAATCTGTCACCGAGTGAAATAATGAGAAGCACAAACAGTACAGGACCTTGTTATAGTCGTACGTATCGAGAATGAGGGAAAAGATAGACAAGGCGGCGGATATAAATACAGAGGCAGAGGCAGAAAACCTAGATTCTGTAAATAATCGTGCAAGTAGCAATCGGAGACACTATAACTGCCAACATGAAAATAAGTAGGAAAAAAATATTCATTGACTGCGATAGTAACGGCATGTCGACCCTTCTCTATGATGCATGGATGGCCTTAGAGGACGCAATGAATTTCATGAGCATATCGTTATATTGTCAGCTTTGGAAACTTACATCGAGAGCTTGTTGAGCAGCGGCTTGCTTGGCAGTAGCCTTTCGACTCGAGACCCCTACGCCTAAGACTTCTCCGCCAACTAGTTCTTAAATGATTAGTGAAACTTGAACAGCAATACAACATCAACTTCACTCTTGCACTGGACAGTCCACACAACCGCTCTAGCAGGGCCCGTGGAGAATGCAACATATTCCAAGAGGTGACGCTGGCCCTTTTCAGAGAGCACTTTGCAGGCCAATTTGTGAGATGATGGCACTGTATCGTTGAATTGGCTCACGATTGTGCAAGAGAGTAACGGGTGTTGCTGAGTAAAATGGAGCGTCAATGACAAGCAGTGTGCAGGGAATCTATGTGCAGACCTGCTGGCATTGTAAAATTTGCGGCTCGACTGGCTACCTTTCTTTTCGGTACGAGATGGGTTGACAAAGTTGGACTCAAACAATCCTGCATCTTATAGTCGACAGAACACCGTAGAGTTCAGTCATGGCGCGACCAAAACACCGGTACATGACTTGTCTACCATTTCGTACGAAATGGGGCTTGAACTAGGTTTGATCAAAATCCATAATCTGCGTGATACAAGTGATTTAGGTTCACTCTTCAAGGACAGGGTTACGCAAGTGATGGAATTTGTGCTCCAGTGTCTTGCGTGTCGTTTGTTAAATTGCAGGTCAGAACAAGATTACGCCACTGTATCCATCGATCACTGTCGCGGCCCAAAAATTAGTCAGATTATATATGGAATCTTACCCACCAAATCAGCAATTGTGTTTTGACCATCACCTAGCAAAGTTACGTCCTCTTTCCAACTTGCGATCTGTTACATACGAACAGGTGTCACTAGAGTGATTCTGAGGGGTAACCCAAGGAGTTGCCCGAAAACTTTCGGTTTTTCACGTAATAATGTAAACATCTAGCGATGGTCGGGAGGCTGTTAAAAATGACGGCACGAAAGCTGCCCTGGAAATTAGCCGTTCAGTCGGTAGGTAGATTCTCTCTGTACGGGAGTGGGGCCGGTCGGATCCACATGATGCGTACGTATGGTCGGGTGCTTTAAACAACGTCCATACAGGAGCTTGTTCAAGTATATTCCTGCCCGTTTAGCGCACGAGACACACCGCTCAGTCACACAGAAGTCACGATTAAAATGTGCAGAATGTGGAACGCGTTTTGCGCCGAATGTCACGGTCACATGTCCTTGGGCTGTATCCGCCAAAATTGGATACATGACATAAGCGCACAAAGGTAGGCACATCGCGTGTTTACTCTGCACATCATCGACTACTATGTACATGTTCTGACGCTTGCTGGTGAAATCGAATGGTAAGTCATAGTCTACTCATAGTTCGTATCAATACCAGCCATTAATTACCAAAATCATCTAGATCACCTCATCCACAATGAATGTCGCCGTTCACCACTTCTTCCAACGTGACATCCTCTGGCTGGTTTGAATTAAAATTTAATCAGGTCAAGTCTGAGCTATTTATCGGCCTCCTATGTGTATATACCTCTTTTTGTAAGGCTGAATTTGGAATGCGCTTCTCAGGCCACAATCAGACTGAATTTTTGACCTTGATGGTGTCACATCTTAGCTCGACTTCAGAGTCAACGCAAACTAGCTCAATTCTTGCGTGACATCAAATGAGCGGCCACAGGAGTTGTTCAAGTACATTCTGAATTTAGTTGCAATATGATGTGCCGAACACGCGGTAATGGCGGCCAACCATGATGACAATTCTCCTTGAACAGATCCAATAGATATCTCAAAATCAGTTTAAAATCGAAAAATTGTCTATACATGGGCTGTTGGGGTTTTGAGTAATGGGTATAAGGAAGAGTCAAATAAATACAAGCATATTCAACCTATGAATAAATGTATTTCTGGTAGGGATTACTCCAATATTATACTCGCGTAATAGCGTTGGAATACTTACGTTGCTCCGAGTCCTTTCCGAAGTAAGGAACAACTGATCGATCGTCGATCATTCCAAGTCTTCCATGCAGGTAAGTCCATCATCGCGGGTCTGCATATAAGGTTGCATTTGTAATGCATGGCACAGACTACTCTAGGTCTAAAACTTGGTCTTGCCCTGCACAACCTCTGATTGATCCTTTCTCGATATCTTGGGATACAGTACGGCCAGAAAAACTTGAGAGCGTTGTGATTTTCCCATTCAGCTTTTTTGTTTACCACCTGATCTTCTCAGTGTAAGGCCCGCTTACCGCGTTATACAGTCTGCTGGAAGAACGGGCCGAATACGTTCCCACTGGTGCTTGATGGGCTGTCAGCTTTGTGCGGCATAAATTCTCACCATTAACTCTTGTCCCCCTCAGTCATGTTGGGCGCACTAGTTACATCGAACACTGCTCATCTTCCGGATGGTATTGATATTTTCTACACTGATAGTGGCCCGCCTCCTGGCTCTCATGATTACACAACCGTCATAATTTTTCACGGGATCATGTTCACGGGCGGTGGGTATCAATGATTATGCCTCCGGTTACCGTGTTACGACATCCACGTTATTGCAATAGAAAACCTGAAAAAACTGCATACTTATGCGCATACCTACAACCTACGCACAGTCATTTGGAACCGACGAGGCTACGCTGGCTCTTCCAAATACACGTCCGACGAACTAGATAATCTAAAATACGATCAGGGAGCCTTTTTAAAGCGTTTGGGCATCCAGCTTGCTCAATTTCTTGAGTGTTTCATTGAACAACACAATGTTCCTAAAATCAGCGTTGACCGCAAAACGGGCGGATTCGCCATCATGGGATGGTCGCTAGGGAACACCACTGCAATAACTTTGTTTTCCCATAGAGCCCTTCTTCCTTCGCAAACCTACTTGTTATTGGAAGATTATGTGAAAACCCTCATCATTTACGGTAAGACCTCCGGAGCCATCATCCTCTATCTGGCTGAATAAGCACAGACGCGACTCTCTTCGCGTTCGGATGGAAACTTCCTCCTAATGAGAAGCCTCTAAATGCGTATGATCCCCTTTCAACATTTGCCACCGATCCGCCGGAAGTGGTTCAGCGTAACTTTAATGAGTGGGTGAGCTCGTACTATGACCATCCGAAGGACCCCGAATCGGTCAGTGATTTACATTTTGGTCAACGCACGGAATCCGCCACCAGTGATACCTGGAGAGCGGAAGATTTAAAGGTCTTTCATGATTATGATGCGTTTATGAAATCGGACATGGCTATGTGAGTGTGCGCCATCCAATTTATCTGTCAATTGGAACTAATGGATGTCCTAGGTTGCAACCCCCTATGCAGTCAGTCATACGAGAGTTATCCGATCGAGTCCTAGGACTTGATGATACCTCCACGATGGCGTTCCCTAATTGTCCCATCATCTATCTTTGTCCTACACGAACAACCTGGCGGTGTTACTGGTTTGGTATCCAAGCCAGGGGAGTTCACTATGAGCGCCGGCAAGACAGTAAGAACCTAAGGAACGCTGTCTTTCTACCTATTGAGGGTGGGAATCACTTCGTCAGTGTGATTAGCTTTTTTCGTTTTAGAAGTTCACTTACAGGTGACCGCTGGTTCATCATCAGGCACATTGGGATATGCCACAGAAACTGATGGAGGTTGTAGCTTATGGTATACGATATGATGCTTCCAAGGGTACTGCAAGTCTCGTCTGATATGGAACACTACACGAGATTTTGCGATTTGATCGTGTCAAGGCGATGTAATTATTGGTTGAGGACATCGTCGACAGCTGTTTACGCTCAAAAAGGCACGGTATAAATCTGTACAGTTATCCATCATATGACCATATGCCTCTCAAAACATACCGTTGATCCGAAGTCCAACCTTAGCAAGGTGCTTATGCATAACAACTCATAAGAACAGGGGCGGACCACTCGACATGACCAGATTGAACATGCTTCTTCCTCGCTTGACCAACCCCAGCCACGTTGTTTTCGCAATGGACGACCTGAGGCTGAACGGATTTCATCCATTTTCCTGCAGGCGGTAGAATTTTTGGAAGCTCTGTTTAAGAGATTTTTCTTTGCTTGGCATACTATCTCCGATGGATCCCTTGCTTCTCTAGCATTAAGTATGATGACTGGGAGGCCGCTACGCATTATCATAGCTAGGGGTTTGAAAGTGTGGCGGCTATACCTGAAACTGCCCTACATTTGATAAGTTTTGAAATTTCTAGAGACCTTCTGTATACACCCCATCATTTTTCTATCCGATGATTAGACATATACTCTCGGATCTGCAGACTATCTTTGTCTTAATACGATGCTTATAGACCACCTTCTCGAAAACCTGCAAGTCCCCTGAATTGTTGACCGAGATAGTCAAGTAGGGTCAGCTTGGGTGTGATCACATGATCTTAGTTTTGACGTGTACTATATAGCCTTAGTTGCTCTCTATCATCATAGACAGGCTCTGAGGCTTTATTTCACGCTGTCCTTAGTCCCCAGGCTGCCAGGTCAGTCCAACATGAATATTAGTACCTGATATATATATGAGAACCCCTTTCAAGGCTGAAAAACTGAGAAAGCTTCTTTTCTAGGTGGGTAGAGGAAGCATTCAACACCACTGCACCATACACATCAGTGTTGATCGAGATCTCATATATGCGTTGGAGATTCTTCGCTGGACCACGATCCTGCGTTTGGAATGGGAGGCAAGTAAATCACTACATCTCGACGATTTATATCGATATCGAGACACCCTTCATTTCTTGATACCAATCTCATTGTCAGTCCTTCCGCATGGGAAGCTTTGACTACAATAAGGTTCAATACATCTTTCATTACTATGTGACCTTTTTTCGTTTGCTTCCTATACCTTCTCATGCAACATATCTCGGGCGACACCACTCTGATGCGAGGATACTCAAAACGTATGCATATGCATCAGTGAGTGTCCACAAAAAAATTCTGTCCTATAAGCTGGGCGTCGCAAACCCATTCCGTGTGGAACGATTCCTTTTTTCCAGCTTGTTACAAGAGTGCCTAGTCCCTGCTTCCAAAGTTGCTTTCCTCCTACGCGTGGGTTATCAATGTGTCTTCGAAAATTTGGGTTTGAACACATCACGGTGCACGATACGACTCCCTGCAACCGCGCTATTTGCATTGAGGCGGTGAAACGGATCATCATAAAAGGTCTCCCACTGCTGAAATAATAGGGTTGAATTGCATAAGGGCAACTGTTGAGCAGGGATCGAGGCATACGCAACGAGGCAAGGAAAAACTGTATAGAATACACAAAAGGATCGGATGTGACCTTCGGAACACCTCAATAGTTACCTTACAAACTGAGGTGAGCCCGGGCCCATGTACACATAGATTTTTACACATACTAACCACTACTTATGCCTCCCTCGATGTTCGGATGACCCTCTTGAGTCGGATGTCACAGATTGTCACTCCTTAGTAAGCTAGTCATTTCGAACTCCGCTCGGACTGTTGAACAGAACGCGACTCAGATGTGTCAACCCAGAATAACAAACTCCGCTCTGCCGCGTCTCGGCGAGTGACAGGTTGCTTTCCACTATCCTCGGCGACGGGACACAACAACTAGACTATATTTTGGGTAAAGTTTACCTGGCGTCACCTCAGGTAACATATAACGCCTCTAATGTCAGTTTACTAGTGCTAAATATGGCTGGTTGTGGCAAAATAGATTTTGTCCGACTCAGGGTTATCCGAACATCCAAGGAGGCATAGTACGTACGTACCTATTGTCAACAGGTACATATGGAAAATATAGTCGTTACTTTAAAGACTGAGTAACGTCGTCAACAGAAACTTGATCCAAATCTTGTACCCTTGAGGTTTCCAGCCACCAAGGGCTTGTCGGTTCGTTGGGCCGTCATAAATGTTGTCCCCGGTGTTCCTTCCTTCCAGACGAGACTTAGACGACGTCGATAAGACATGATCGATGCATGATCGATGATCTTGTATAAACTGGAGCATCCCAACGCAGTGGCAGATACCATGTCACTACTTTCTGAATGTAAACCCGTACCTCCTAGTTACAAGACATGATTGAAGGTCTCAGGAATGACAGCGTTGGTGTCAGTCTTCGACAGGTAAGTAGCTTCCCCCGATGATGATCAATATGTTCTTTGCTCGACGTGCGGCAGATTGCGATGGACATCCTGTGAGAACATAACGAACTCGAAGTGGCATGATGATTGTTGAACTAGAACAAGATCGTCCTGCAAGAATCTCAAAGTGTTTCACGATATTTTTATAGCACTTCAGATAGATGTATCGCAAAACTTTAACCTACGATCTATCGACCCATATTTACCTTTACTGATGCTTCAGCATTGGCGTATACATGCCTATTTCAGGATTCAACACCATCACGTCAATTATGAAAACTTGTATTCGTTCTTAAATGATGCAATCCATTCAAAGGGCAAATGATAAGTGATTCTATCATCCAAAGTTCCGTCGGGTCGAAGATCGTAAATTTGTATACTAAAAACGACATCTTTTGGACAGATAATCATACTAGGCATAGAGCAAGAACACCTGCTGCCATGGATACAAACAAAGTGCTCACAGCCGCTCCAGTCAAGGGGCTTCCGTCTGGAAAGATGATTAACTTTCTAACACATCGCCCCCCAAGGAAGGAGAAAAGGCACTTACTAGGATTGCTTTGAGACGAGTCGCCCGATTGATTATTTGAACCTGGCGTGCCTGGTGTGGAGAAAGGAAAGGGAGGAGGAATCGTAAAGGACGGTACAGTAAAGGACGATACGGTAAAGGATGGCACGGTAAAGGACGGTACGGGAGTAGTGAAGAACGGGAATGATGTCGAATTCACCGTTGTAAGTACGGCGCTGGCTGAAGATGCTGGATTCGCACCTGAGCCTCCTGCCGCAGTTGATAGTTGAGCAAATCCGACCGAGGGCGGGCTTGATCGAAAGACTGAATACACGTTTTTCTAAAGATGAGTACAAAATTAGTGATGTGATACCCTTGAAGCAAGAAAGATGCAGCACAAGGAAGGTATCACCAACTACCCAGTTGGGGTTTCCGGAGTCACTGCCAATATTGCTTCCGACATCGATATCAAAGATCCCACCGACACACTGGTCGCTTTGCCGGCTGATTCGGCCAAGGTTCATGTCATCGATGCTGATGGGCCATGCCTTGCCGCCGAAAGACATGGTGACACTAACGTCGGTTTCACAGGCTAGAAATGCGTTGAGCTAAAACATCACCGCATGGCAGGGATAAGGCTAACGGAATGAAAAGAACCCTGGCATCGAGTCAACTGCTTGAGAGCCTGGAACAGAAGCATAAATGGCTTCAACGTCCCTGGTCGGTCCTCCGATCAGCGTAGTACCGGTATCAATCGCTGCCGAAGCTGAAGAACCAGTAGCGATGGATACTTTCTTGCCCTGGACAGTTATGGCTAAAATCATCAAACGTCAACACGAGCAACATACAAAAGATTGCCACGCACCGCTCAGCTGAAGTAACCAGAAACCAGGGGTATCGTTAGCGTCCAGAAATTCGATGTCACCCGTGAACAAGGAGGAGTTGGTGCCACCCAGAGTAAAGACTCCTCCGGGCTCCTCACTTTGCGCATTTGCCTCATTAATGAAGCGGGTGATGAAGAAGGAGAATTCGGGACTATCCAGCTGCTTGTTGCTGGTCAGGGTTTGCCAGAATGGTACTGACTTCGTTGAGGCAAGTCCGGAGAACGCTAGCCCCATAATTCCTGATACGGTACCATCAAGCAACCCATCTGACAGTCTATCAACGGCAACTGCTCCATAAGTCAGCTCTATCGCTCCACGTTCAATTCGAAGGCAAAAATTTCACTTACGGAATGTCTGCTTAGTGACCGTGAACGGAGACATGCTAACTGTATCTGTGCCTATCTGTCCCGCGACCTCCCCAGAGCCATATCGAATCTGAGTGCTTTGCGAGGAAAGGGAAAGAGAGGACGATTTCGAGCCGTCGAATAGCGGGGTTTGCGGATCACAGTTTAAACACTTCGAGTCTGCGACCCATAGGTCTGAGGATCCTGTGTCCAGGATAACATTGAACGGTTGCGGTCTATGGGCATGTTCGTAATTAGCAATCAGATCCAAAAGGGGGAAAGATGTAGCATTATCGATGCAACCATCATTGTATGGTTACCACGTGGGACAACAATCGCAACGTGGACAGTGCTTGGACACCAGGATAGTCCAACATCCAAAGCGGAAGGCGGTGAAAGGGAGGATGCAACTACTCACGGTGTGCCGATGTTGATTGAGGCAAAGTAACTTGCGTCCGCATCCTAATTCCAAGCACAGAAGTAAGGAGACAGATTCGGTACTGCCGAACACTGCGTACCTGATTTGTTGTACTGAAGCCAGCAACCGTCCGCCGGCCTTTGGTGGGTGATTTTGTCCTGCCATACTTTACACGCAAATGCTCCGCAGCTTTAGCATAATACGAAAGGTCATGGCGAGCACCAGCACGACGAGAAAGTGAAATATGGAGTGGTTCAGCCACTGATAACGAAGGGAGAAGGAAGAGCGTCAAAAGAAAAAGGGAAATGGGAAGGTTGGTCTGGGGCATAGTGGAGGGGAGGGGGCGAAGAGAGGACCAGGTATGACTAGAAAACAAAACAGATGTGTCGGGACTAGAAGAGGTTTATAATGGGTGGGGGAGCCAAGGAAACGCTCCCTTGAGGCTGTCCACAACAGAATTCTACTAAATGGAGTCAACGGGAACAATTGCCACTCTGTGTCATCACAACCACAGTTTGCAAACGAGGTGACAGTCTTGTGTGTCCTGATTAGATCATGTCGTGTGGAAAAGCATCTTTTCTTAGCCAATGCGCAGTCCAAGCGCCCTGCCGACGGCAAAAAGGCTGATTGTACGCCATTCACAAGATGCTGCGGCGTCTCAGGTGCAACGGATGACGGGAACAGATGATAATGAACCTTGGGACATCTACCATGTCTGCAAGGTCCTATGTCTTCTATGTATGCGGGCAATTGAACTCTGGAATTACATACATATCCGTATACACAGCCACCAATTTATCGATCAGCTTCAATTTCTCCGATGCCAAGCAACGATCTTGCAATTTACTTTCTTTCCAACCTTGATATCCCTTCATGGCGGTCACAGAGTCCTCTAAGGATTATAATAAAAATCCAATTCGGCAATAGATACCCACGTGTGTATTTTGCATCTTGACCTTGAGCGCTTGAGCTATGGGCAATGACGCGGAGAAACTTCATAACTCCAATGCTCGTTGTTGATGATACCGTACAAGGTCGTGTTCCCGACGAACTACAGCGCGTGATCTTTGAGACCGCAGCCAGAGGAGACAACAGTGTCGCTCGCCAGCTCATCCTTGTTTCCCGTAATGTGCGGACCTGGTATGTCTGTCGAGCGGCCTGAGTTTTTTGTCGCTCATATCTTGTTTCTTGGTGCAGGATTGAACCTATACTTTACAGATGCATCATAATTCGTAGCCAGAAGCACGCAGAAGCTTTCTTTGAGACCATAGCCGTCAGGCCACAAGGTTTCTTCAGCCCGATCGTGAAAAGTCTGGCGATTGGCGATTCCGTGACGCTCCAGCAATCCAAAGCCATTCTTGCTGCATGTTCTCAAAGCGTCGTGAACTTCGCGGTCTGGACTAACGCACGAAATCCTTCAGTCTTCCTCCCATTCGTCCGATCGCACTCTATCCGCCAGCTTTCACTGAAATCTACACACTGCGCTGAGCTCAGCTTCCCACCGGTTCTTCTTGCGAGCCTGTCACATTTAATGATTCTCGACGGACCATACAGCTGGTTTCAAATGCGTGAAGCTGTTCGAAACGCCAAAAATGCCATCAAATCCGGGTGTCCTGGCACTGATTCTTTCCTGTCACTGACCCACTTTGCGACATGCTCGCAGAACTGGGGCAGTACACAGCCTCTTCTAAAGTTGGCTGCGAAACTCAAATATTTTATCGTGGTTGTCCCACCGCATTCAAAAGCTGCGCCTGTGATTGCGCAGCGGATCCAGGAAATCGGTGATCGTAGGATGGTTCTGGTGAAGTATTCACCGACGATCGAGGACTGGGAAAGTACCATCCGAGGATCAACACCCAGTGTCTGGGAGCGCGCAGAAAAGCTTGTCAAGGATGGATATTTTGCGGAAAACGTTGATATAGGGAAATGGAATTTGTAGTATCTCTTATGGTAAGCAAAGAAGCTATGTCAATGACTTGGTAGGTGTAACTGATTTTTTTAAACTGCAGTGTAATTTATTCGGCCGTAGAGTAGACGCAGTGAGTTATCGAGACGATGACAGGAAAAGCCTTGTATTAAGCAACCGTAATCACATCCTGAAGGGAAATATACAGAAATGGTATTTATGCCAAGGTCATATCATTGACCTAGGTAGATATTGGAACATGATATTTCTACCTGTCACCGCTTCTCACTTCAAGCGGCCTCATTGGGCCATGATGGGTTTATCAATGTAGTTATTAAGTAGATGTATCGTACTCAACTACACTAGCTATTTGACTGACATCTGCCACTAATCTGCGATAATCAATCCAGAAACCTCACCAGAGTTTGATATTGACAGTCTTTACCTTATCAAACCAAATATCATCCAGAAATTGCATCAACAGATTAGGAATGGCATCCTCCTGCAGCAGTGTTAGGCATCATCATCTACTTCGGATAGCAATCTATCCAGGGGCTTCCATCTGCCACATATGAGTTAGGCGCATACACTAGCGCCGACTGGTCATCAGATAACTGCTTCGAGTCATCGACGCTGTCAAGATCGTTCAACGATAGGTGCCATCATAAGTACCGTTTGGTGCACCTGACCGGACAAAAACGAATTTCATTTGTTTATCTTGTAACTTTGCTAAGCTACTTGTCCTTATGTGATCCAATATCACGAACTATGAGGTTGATCTTGGTGTTGAGGCCTTGAGGACTTGATCTTGCTCTTTTAGCATTACATAAGGTTGTCTTGCATCTTGTTGTCGTACATCTTTTTCGGCATATTCCGGTCTGGTTGCCAAAATCTATTAAGTAAGCAGAGATCGTTACGCATATACATTCAAACTGTCCCAGTATTGATTGATTTTGGCCTCTCCTATGTCTTGAGCCTTGGTGAGGACAAAGCTGTAGATCTTTACGTGCTAGAACAAGCATTTTTATCAACACATCCAGATTCTGAACCGCTCTTTGCGGCTGTAGGAATTGGGAAAAGAGTGGCATGCTATCAGTCGACGGCTAGATGATGGTACGACTGAACCGGACTAATTTCTACCGTAGTTGAACGTTGATGTTTTACGTTACATGGTAGGAAACGCAGCGTGGTGCGTTGAGAACAGGACTCCTCCGGAATATCCAGAATACATCCAATTCATCCATTCTCATTAAGTATCAAAATCCATACCCGCAGTTGTCAGTGTCCTGCAATGATTTAGTTTGTAGCTATGAGTTTCTTAACTTCTTGTTTACACTAATAAATGCAAGGGCAGTTTCGAGGACAGGTCTGTTTCGGTATCTCATGCATACATGAGAGTTATTAGCCTCGATCGCTATTTCTCGCTAAAAGTCTTACCAATGTTTTATACAGTTTTCAGTTTTACAACAGAAGGCTTATACTATGCCACCCCCGTAGTTCGGAGTACCCCTTGAGTCGGATGACACGATCTACTCCACCCAGAAATAATATGAGTCGGACGCAAGCCGACGCGTCAACGAAAATTTCTGATTCCGCCTTGCCGTTGAATCGGCAACACCGACTGGACCATCCATCCACGACGGGAGACAACGACAACGCTGTTCCTGAACTTGAATCAAGTAGGAAACAAGTAAGAGTTGTATACTTATCTATATCTCAAGTTTGGGACGTTCAACGTGGCTATTGCTGCAAAATATTTTCTTGTCCCAACTCAAAGGGGGGGGTGGCCATTCTCACATAATCGTGAACTCATTCGAGTGTGCTGTGACATTCTGTACTATAATTGGCAGGCACCTGTCACATTACGGTGCCTGATATACATGTACAAAGCCTGTCAAGAAATACATGATGAAGAACGTTGAACAAGATAATTTTGTCCGGTGAGGCCCTTCATAGTACCGTGGGGACATGCGGCCCGGAAAATCTGTGTTTTAAACGTGACTTCAGAAGCAGAGCTTGCCAGTCTCCACACAACCACATTGCTGCAGAACATAATTGACGGCACATAAATGAACCATTCAAGGCCTACACAGCATAAGTGCGGCAGATGCTGGCTTAAACTGCCAGTTAATGTGTCAAATTTTAATCCGACAACAACTGGGTTTACTAACACCTGTTCATCTTGCTTGAAACAACAGTCATTGTCCGACAAGAAGAGACAGCATGCAAATAAAGAAAATCAAGCATCAAATCAGGACAGGATGATGAGCTGGCCGCAGATCTTCTATCCAATTTATCTGTTGTCAATTTGGACACGTTCTTGAAGTTAATTGGAAGCCTTTCCGACGCCGAGAGTATCATTTTCTCGAAGCACGGGTCAAATCAGGGAAGCGATCATGCATCATGTTGGTATGTGTTTGGACGACTGGTAGGTTCAGTCGAGAATCGAGATTTATACTTTCCAAACTTACAAGGTATGTGCCTCAGTAATTGATTGAGAAAATGACTTATTGTTCGTTGGTTTGAGCTGGCAATGTGGCGTCCGATATAGATCTCTTTATTCAACGACAAGTCCAGTGCCGGCAAAAAGTGCTGGGTCAATAGCATCAACTTAAGGTTGCCTTTCAGGGGTCAGGTCAACTTTCGACCAGAAGAAGCGTTATCGGACAAGCTGATCATCCCATTTCAAGAGGTGGCTGGATGATTTGGCACCCCATTACACGAGAGGGTGCATAGCGTACATTATGTAATTACGGAAACTACATGGTGCTGCTGTCGTCGCATTCTAGTCTTTTTGTCGTGTTCGTCTTCCATCAGTCAGCCTTCTCATGTCCACGGCTCTCATTTTCGTACTCCACGGTCAGCTTTCGAGTCCCTATCCTTGACAGGTTATGGGCCCTGCCTGCACATTGACTCAATCCAGTTTTTTTTTTTTTTTTTTTTTTTTTTTTCATTTTGATAAAAATTTTCACTACTCTTTCTACAAACTATGGCACTTACCCACTACGAGATGCTTCACACATTCAACTTGTACAACAAGTTCAATGGCTCAAATTATGATGCTTAGGTTATGGAGCTTGAGATGACATTTATTGGACATGCCATTCTGGCACACATCAAGGGTAAGATCTCCTGCCCCAATGATTCTTCTGGTGCTGCTATTTGGCAAAAAGGATGATCAGTCAGCTTGTGCCACTCTTGACAAAACCATATCTTCTACTAATGTCATCTATTCCTATTTCAAGAACACTACTCCTGCTCAAACTGCCAATGTTGTCTGGACCATTCTTAAGAATGAATTTCAAAAGGACATTCATGCAAAATTTGAACATGAACAGTGTTTTTATAATACTATTTATGACATTATAAAGCTAGTCTCAGTATACATTCAGAACATTGTCTCTGCTTATGAGGCCCTCACTGCTCTTAGTCATGCTCTTGCTGCTATCAATGTGGTCAATTCCATTTTCATGACTCTTCATTCCAACTTCTCCATTGTTTGCACTCTTCTCACTATTCAGGCAAATGATGTTGACAGAAATGATGTATAACTCTGGCTTTCTTTTTATGATGTTATTTTATGACCACATACACATATGTTTTCTATTATTTCATAAATTATGCTTACATTACTTTTCTATGATTCATGTATGACCTCATTATATATTTACGTTGATAGGCTTCTACTTGGGCTAAGCACATCAAGGGACACTATAGGCCTACCAACACTTGACATACTGGAGACTTTAGTGACTTTCTTAGACTCAGGACATCTTTGGCTTTGGCATTCTGCTACAGGCTGTACTCATTAGTCTCAAACCACCAGGGAGAGTGCCGGGTTGTTGGGGTCGAACTGGATGAGGGCCATGTAGTGGTCGAAGGCGATCCCCTGGAGGTACGATGCAGCAAAGGCCACCCGGGAGCTGTCAACCTGAAACGTGAGCGGCTTCACCTGAAACGTGTTAAGACATTGGGTGAGGAATGTATGCCATTTTCAGGGGTCCCGGCCCGTGAATGCATCGGGTTTCTGAATATCCAGACGTCCTTTGCGGGCGACGCATCACACCCACTCCGGCCAATGTACCCGCGACCCCGATCGACCCGAACACACTCGACATTAGGATCATTGGGGCCGCCCCCTTTGCCTGCCTCATGAGGGATGGAACTCCCACGTTTCAGCTGCACACCTCGCCTTCTCTCCCAGAAGAACACCTACGAGGGGACACTATTCCCCTGGAAAAGAAAACCGAGGAGCAAATCCTCCGAGAAGTAGTTCCCCCAGAGTATCACAAGTTTGCTGACGTATTCTCCGAAGGAGACGCCAAGGAGATCCCTCCTCACCGCCCCTATGATCACACCATCGATCTTGAGGAAGGAGCCACCCCCTCTTTTGGCAAGGTATACAATATGTCAGAGGTCGAACTCCAGGCCCTCAAGGACTACCTCGACAAAATGCTCGGTAAGGGATTCATCCAACCCTCCGCCTCCGCCGCCAGAGCCCCAGTTCTATTCGCCAAGAAGAAGGACAGCTCGCTCCGACTCTGTGTTGACTACTGGGGACTCAATAAGATCACCAAGAAGAACCGCTACCCACTCCCGCTCATTGGCGATCTGGTCGATCGACTCCGCAGTGCCAAGGTTTATACGAAGATCGACCTCCGCTCCGGTTACAACAACGTCCGCATCGCCCCGGGACACGAGTGGAAAACCGCGTTCCGCACGCGGTATGGTCTGTTTGAGTACCTTGTGATGCCTTTCGGAATGACTAACTCCCCCACCACGTTCCAATACTTCATGAACGACATCTTCCACGACATGAGTGACATCTTCGTGATCGTCTACCTGGACGACATCCTTATCTATTCCGACTCGAAGGAGGACCACCAGAGACATGTCCGGCAGGTCCTCGAACGTCTCCGGGAGCACAACCTCCATGCCAAGCCTGAGAAGTGTTCATTCCATACAGAAGAAGTTGAGTATCTTGGCGTCATAGTATCCCCGAATGGCATTCGTATGGACCCCCACAAGGTCGAGGCCATCGTCAACTGGCCGCAGCCCCGGAACGTCAAGGAAGTACAGTCCTTCTTGGGTTTCACTAATTTCTACCGGAGGTTCATAGATAACTACTCCGGCATCACGAAACCCCTCAACCGGCTCACACGCAAGGACGTCGCTTGGAACTGGGACAGTAAGTGCCAGAGTGTCTTTAACCTGCTTAAGGAGGCCTTCACAGCCGCCCCTGTACTCCGGCACTACGACCCGACCCTCCTGATTATCCTGGAATGCGACGCCTCCGACTACACCATTGCCGGGATTCTCTCGCAGATGGAACCTGACGGCGGGGAACTCCGGCCAGTCGCCTTCTACACCTGGTCCATGATCGACGCCGAGCTCAATTACAACATCTATGACAAGGAGCTCCTCGCCATCGTCGAAGCCTTCAAACAATGGCGAGCCTACCTTGAGGGAGCCCAGCACTGGATTCAGGTCTACTCAGATCATAACAACCTGCAGTACTTCACATGGCCCGATGGTCCGAGGTTCTTTTGGAATACAACTTCACGATCCAGTACCGCCCGAGACGACTTGGAGCTAAACCCGATGCCCTCACCCATCGACCGGACGTCTATCCCAAGAAGTCATTCGAGGCAGAACGCAATGCGTTCAATCATCGCGTGGTGATCCTTCCCGAACATTTGAATGCCGTACTGATCTTAAATGACAAAGGGACCCTGAGCCAGATCCGCCGCGCCCCCTGAGACAAGTACTTCACCGACCACGACCTCCACAGCCCTCCCAACAGAACCGACCGGGACCCCGCCTTCTCCTTGTTCCCCGACAAAAAACTCCTCCTCCGGGACGGCCGCATCTACGTCCCGGATCATGCCCGACTCTGCTATGATGTCCTCTGTCAACACCACAATCACAAGCTCCGGGGACACCCTGGAATACGTAAGACTCTCCAGCTGATCTCCCGGACTTACTTTTGGCCAGGGTTGAAGAAGGACGTGACCCGCTACATTCGATCATGTGAACCCTGCCTCTGGGCCAAGGTCCCCCGACACCGACCATATGGACTCCTGAAGCCCCTGCCAGTCGGACGACGCTCCTGGTCCTCTATATCCCTGGACCACATCGTTGAACTCCCAGAATCTGAAGGGTTCGATGCCATTCTCGTCGTTGTGTGCAGGCTAACCAAACAGGGCATCTTCCTACCCTGCCACACCACAGACACCGCTCCGGACTTCGCCCGGCTGTTCCTCGAGCACGTCTTTGCCAAACATAGACTCCTGGACAACATCGTCTCTGACCGTGGCCCCCTCTTCGTGTCCAAGTTTTGGACTTCCCTGTGTAAGGCACTTGAAGTAAAGACTAACCTCTCTACCGCCTACCACCCCAAAACTGACGGCCAAACCGAAAGGGTCAACCAGTCTCTCGAGCAGTACCTCCGACTGTACGTCAACTACTTGCAGGACGACTGGCGCGCCGAGCTCCCCCTGGCCGAGTTCACCTACAACAACACGCTGCACTCTGCCACTAGAGTATCCCCCTTCTTTGCCAACAAGGGATACCACCCTTGACTGACACTCTCACTCCGGGACATCCCGTTGCACGCCGCCCACGAGGTCGCCCGGGATCTCAAATCCCTTCACGAGTTTCTCCGAGAAGAGATCGACACCGCGAACTGGGCCTATGCAAAACATGCTGATCAGAAACGGGAAGACACCCCCGATTGGGCCCCCGGGACAAAGGTATGGTTAGATCGACGCCACCTCCACACCCGCCGGCCCTCCCCAAAACTCGATTACAAGCGCCTCGGCCCATTCAAAATATTGAAGAAGGTCTTATCCCACGCCTACAAGATCGAGCTTCCCCCGGGACTAAAAGGTCTACACCTGGTATTCTACGTCTGCCTCCTGGAACGACACCCCCCGGATCCCTTCCCTGAACGACGCCCCGAGCCCCCTCCCCTGGTCAAGGTCGAGGACGAGTACCACTACGAGGTTGAAGACATCCTCGACTCCTGGGAAATTTGTGGACGACCCCACTTCCTCGTATGGTGGAAGGGATACGGCCCGGAAGACGACACTTGGGAACCGTGCCGAAACCTCAAAGGCGCCCTCGACAAACTCCGGGACTTCCAACAACGGCACTCGGGAAACGACCTTCCCAGACGCAGGACTCATAGACGGCAGTAGTGGGCGTAACCCCCGCCTCTGGGCTCAGTAGGGATTCAACTCCCATGTATACTTTCTGCTTTCCCTTTCTAGATCTCACTCTTTTTTTTTAGTACCTTTTCATAGTAGTATCCCGGAATCTGGGCAAGGTGTTTCCTCCGGTTCTTTCACCCCCTCACGCACACTTCCCTTGACCATGGGACCAAGTATATACATTTTGGTAAAGTACATTATTCTACAATTATGGCACCGCGAAACAGACAATAGCAAGAAAGCGGGGCGCTCTAGAGCTGGGATCCCAAACTACCCTCACCCTCCCCTCCCCTCGGCCAGCCCCGGAAACCCTCCCCCATCCCCTCTGAGCCATGCTCCTGCCACACTTCCTCGGCCAACAGATCCCAGGATGGGAGGGGCTCGCCTTCGTCCAGCACACGCTCAAACCAGGATCCCGGAGCGGGCACGTTCCTCCACCGATGTGCGACCACCAGCCACCCCAGGAGATCGAGGCCGCGCTCCACCCCAGGGGTCGTCACCTCCGGGCGCTGCCTCTCCTGTAGCAAGGCCAGCGCCGTGGCAGCCTCATCCAGGAGCAGACGGTGCTCCCGGGCCCAGCCTGGAGGCATTAGCAGAAGGAGTAATCCGGCGACAGAGGACTCACTCAGGGATGCCATGCGCGCGACCACCACATCGCGGCGCAAACCCTCCATCACCTCCTGTCCCGAGGGGGCCCTCTCCGGGATTCCCACTCCCTGCCCCCACCTTGCCCGCAACGCCTCCAGCTCTGCCTCTGCCTCCCCCTGAGCGACCCAGGCCTCCTCTAGCTGCCGAAGTGCCTCCCGGCCCACCTCCAACTCCCTCTGCACGTTGGTCCCCTCGGACTCCCCCGGGCGCTCCAGCAGGACCCTTACGTCCGCCCCCAGGGGCCGCCCCGACAGAGGCGAGAACACTGCCAGGGAGAGACGCGGGGGGGAAGCCAGGGGCAGGGTCCCAGAGGGCAAACACGCACTCTTGGAGGGCCCCAGGGAGGGGCTAGGTGACACCCGCCTCTTCCCCTTGTCGGGACGCTCCCCACGACCCTTGTGACTTCTGGTCCCGGCCCGGGTCGCCCGACGCGTGATCAGGACCATGGGCCAGCCCCGGCCCCCCACCCGAGCGACCCCCTGGCCGCCTCCGTGAGCGCTGCAGACACATCCCCCACCGACTCCGCCATCTCCCCCGCCGGCTCCACCACCCAGTCCTGCTCCTCGACCTCCATCCTCCAGGTGACCCCTCCCAGCAGCCACCCCTGCTCCTGCGCGACGCAGCGTGCCCTCCACAACACCGACATGGAGCACCGTTCATGGTTGAGGCAGCACGCCTCGCACACAGACGTGTTCCGGCGGGACGAAGGAGCCGGGGCCTCGAACAGGCACGTCACCAGCCGGCGGGCACAGTGCAGACACTACGACACCAAAGTCAGCCAGGGAACCCGAGGTAAGAGCCCACTTACCGGCCCATTGCTCACGCACCAGTTATGGGTGGGCAATCCCTGGGGCCTCTCCAAAGCCTCCTCAAATACCTCCTGCGACGCGTCTGCCCACGCGACGCGCCGGTCATCTGGGACTACTGTGATCGTCCCTGCTGCCATCCCGGAACGGCGGAATCGTGGGGTGGGCAATCGAGGCTGCAGAGGGGGACGGGGGGGGCGCACGGTCATCCGCGCAAAGTTGGGCGCAGGACGGCTGAGACCTGGCCCCGAGGAGCTGCCAGGGGCCGCACCGGGGGCAGGTGCTGGGAGCCGACTAGGACCCGCCTCCAGGGCAGGAATGTTGTGTTGTTCTGAAAGAGGAAGGTCAGTGGCGGTAAGCGACTGGCACGGGGACACTTATGCTGTTGGGCGAGTGCCGCTATGCGCTCCTAATCTAGGCGGCGCCAGTACCGGGCATCCTGGGACTCCCACACGATCAGGGGTGCGACTTCGTCAGTAGGCGGGGGCGTCAGGGAATGCGTTGGCGTACGCGACATGGTTGAGTTGGTTGGTAAAATTTTTTTTTCAATACGTGGCAGGTCAGGTGCCGGATCCCACGATTGGACCCCAGTCCAGACCACCAGCTCCGCGCGCCTCAGAGGGTCTCGGCGCTGAGGGGGGGGTGATGTCACGACCCCTCCCCTCCGGACCCACCCCGGAACACCCCCGGAACACCATCCGGGACCCTCCCTCCGACCCCACAGGACACACCCCGCCATTACGACCACTGACACCGCCATCACGCGCATCAAGGACTGCCATCAGCCACCACCAGTCCCAATCAACGATTGGATCACGCGACTCGTTCCCAGCCATCACGCATCACGCATCACAACTCCCTCCACACCGATTGATCGCGCACCCCACACGTGCGATCCAGGTATACAGTCCCTGCCCGCTACTCAATGACTCCCAGAACCCATTCCAGACACCCTGGAACCCCGAGACCCAGTCCCGTAGTACTTATAGCATAGTTCCTTGTTGTATTTGCTAGTTTTGATATTACATACACTGTTACATTGCTTTGCTTGGATTGTTGCGTGCCCTCTGCTTGACTGGTACGCATTGACTGGCACGCTTTTGACTGGCACGCTTGAATACTTGCGTGCTCTAAGATTGGTACGCACTTTGCGACTTTAATTTGCTAACTTGGTCTCGTCTTAGAACCTCCGGTTCACGACTCGACCCCCACCCGAACTCCCCCGTCACCCACCACCCAAAACCCCCAGACTAAGTCCCCTCTCCCGGGATTTCCCTGTCCACGTCTTGAACCCCGGAGTCCTAGCCCCGGAGTTCCAGACACCCGAGTATCCATGGGTCAAGTCCGCATTGTAAGGGCGATTGCTTTCCCGGAAAGCCCCCGACTCAGCGGAACCTGACAGAATCCCTAGACTTGTTCTCTTTGGATCTCCCTTTGCCAGGTGAGTAGTTATTATGATATTGTCAGTACATACTCTAATACACTTTGGATCTCCCTCTGCCAGCTGTGTGACTGAGCCACAGCCTCTAGAGGTCGCCCTTACAATTGCCTGTTCAGAGTTTATTTGCAAATTTTTCATCTCTTCTAACCCCAAGTGGAACCATATTGGTAATTGTTTTTTAATGCTTTCATCAATTGCTAGAGGGCAAAAGCTGATTGAGTATTTCCTCGCAGTTCTTATCATCCTTTGTATTGATGTCAGCAGGCCCTCCTCCCTCATTCTTGCGTCAACATCCAGGTATTGTAAGAATGGATTGTAGAAGGTATTTCCCTCTGCTTTTGACCATTTTTTGCAACTCTTGATTCCAGGATATCGTCCGCTACAATTGCCCACATGGGTCTTGATGGCCCAATATTTAGGTACCTTTTCACTTTCATCAATTCAATTGCATCATTTCTTAATGAGAGGTTCAATAGTTTTTTTCCACCCCTCTCGTATGGCAGGCATAAGGTATCAAGGCCTATAGTTGGGCGGGTCCCTTCTCCCCATATAAAATCTTTAATCATTTTAGTAAGATTAATTTCTACATGTTTAGGCATCCCTTGTATACTCATCCAGTGATGACGCCCAAAGTTTGGTCAGTAACAAATATAACTATAGTGTTACCAAACCAATTGCTTGCGTTGGGCGCGCTATAAGTGATGTGAGGAGTCCCGGGCAGGTCCCAGAGGACGCGTCTGTGAAAATGGGGAAAAGTCGGTAAGGGGAGCCGGCAAGTGTAAAGCGCTTAGGTAAAAGCACCTATGAAAGAGCGGTAAGCGAACACGGCAACGTTAGCGGCAAGAACACGGTAAGCTTAGCGAAGTTCTAAGCGTCGATAATGCCTGCCATAGTTGCAAGGCACAAATGTGTCGAGTGTTGGCGAGCGTCTGCAACTGCTGATGAGTTCGACGTTGCCGACCGTAAATGAGCTTTTGTGCGTAAGGGAGACTGAAGAAGTGGGAGCAGGAAACTCTGGTCTATTGTTTGATGGCGTATGTACAAGTCGGTAAGTACTTTATATACTACAAGGAGTTCACCATCGCCAGTGACCAACCATTGCCAAAGTGCGGTAAACTAGAAAATTTCATAGGGGTAGCTCCAACGGTTTCAGATCCCTACCATCCATTCAAGACCCTTGGTGCCACCAGGCGGCAGATCGCAGTGCTAAACCATCAATCCATCACCCTTCTGTCTGTCCAAAGTGCTTAGCAATGTCAGGCGCCGAATCGAGACGCTAAGCGGTGTCAGACGCCAAGGTCAAACGCCAAGCTGTCCGTCAGTTTTTGATAGATCATCAGGCTTCTCCCTAAGCACTGTCGTCAGTGACTGATGCCATCTGTCAGCTGTCATTTTGTCTGCCGTTGGCGCTATCACTGATTGGATCTGCTTCTTGCCGTGCGCGGCCATCAAATATCGCCAAAATTGGTTAATTAGTGCGTGCTAAGGTATTATGAGCCTGTGCCATGTTGCCGTAGCCTGCTGTTGATGCGCTGATCCTGTATGGGGTCCTATCATCTCCCCCCAACTAAAAAATTGACTGTCCTCAGTCACCAAATAAGGCTACCGTTACTGCTTTTGTGACAAGTGGTCTGTGCATTCTTAGGAGCGGGAGAGAGTGGCAGCATTGGCAGCAGAGATGGAGGATGTTGCCGCTGGGAAGGCGCCTGCCGCCGAGAGGCAGGGGACTGAAGAATCCGGCAAGGTAGGTCATGCCAGCAACACTTTGAGCCCAGTGTTGCCGGCTAGCAAGTCGGGCTCGCCGAGGAAGCCTGCAGGTGCTTCCAAACGCAAGGTAAGTGCTGATTTTCGCTTGCCGTTGCCAACGGTCGCTAACGACATTCGCAGAGTCGCAAGGTGGCTCCTCAATATGCAGTAAGTGGTCTTTTCTTTTTGGACTGAAATTACTAAGTCTTTGTAGGCGCCAACACAAAGCTCCTTTGACGACAAGGAGCTCAAAGGACTGTTGTTGCCGCGTCGCAAGGAGGCAGTCCTTGATGAGGGGCAAGAGGCCGGGGTCGTGATGGAGGAGATGAAGGGGAAGAAAACTGTTTCCCTGGCGACCCGGCAGGCTTTCAAGGAGGCATGGGGAGCGGTAAGTCACTTTTATATCTTCTTGAGTCTTTGGCTAACTCTTAGCGCTAGTGTGACAAGTGCTGGGCAGACAACAACCCAGAAGGCTGCTGGTTCCCGACTGGGGCCCAGCCATGTTATCGTTGTGGCGCTCTCAAGCGTGCCTGCACTATCGATGGGGCCAAAAGTCGCGAGCATGACGGTGCGCCAGATGCCCTCATCAAGAAAACGTTTTCCTGCGCCGTGCTGGTAAGGAGGGCTAGGGAGTTTGTGGAGGGGCAGAAGAAGAAGGTCGCTGCCGGTGGTATGGCAGTTATTGGACGTGCCTCCTTGGCGTTGCTGACATGCCAAGGAGATGGGATGGAAACAGTCGGCAACCAAGGCGCCGGCAAGCGCCAAGGGACTTCGGTCCCAGCAAAACAACAAGCCCCTTCCCCCAGCAAAGGGAAGGGCAAGGCAAAGCGACCTCGGGTAGTGTCGTCGCCTTCCCTCTCACCAGCTCCTCAAGATACTGAGATGGCTGATTTGTAGAAGGCCTTGGCGGTGAGTCGCCTGCCTCCTCGCGATCCTGAGGCGGGCCCAAGTGGCCTCCTGTCGCCCATCCATTTGGCGGCGAGGTCCCTTGGCAAGGAGCAGGAGGAGGGAGAGCAGGAAGAAGCCCCCGCCGACGTCAAGATGGGGGATGAGGAGAAGACAGAGGGGGCAGCAACGGGAGGGGATGAGGACGCTGAGGGGGAGGACGAAGAAACCTTGGCGACGCAGCGCAAAGGTGGTGGGGAGGAGACCTCAGCAAAGGAGGTAGCGGCAGGAGAGGAGGCAGCAGCAGGAGAGGAGGCAGCAGCAGGAGTTGCCAGGGAGGAGCCAGAGTGGCGCTGGCTGCCTCCCTATGGTAACGTTGCCCCCTGGGACGTATCGGACCCCAAGGACGTTGCCAGATTGGAGCTGAGGTGCCCAGTAGTCGCCAGGGTCAACCCCGCCTGGACCCCCCAGCCTGAACCGTCGGTCACTGGCGACGCTTTCCAGTAGCTGGGACAAGACCTCGTCTACCCCATCATAGCGCTCAACCCTCGCGAGATGTTGGAGCGGTATTCAAGGAGGGCGTCAATGATGGAAGCGACAATGAGTCGGGAGCGGGAACAAGTCTGCAGTTAATTGATGGCGCTGAGGTTGCGTTACTCCAATTTGGGTCGTAGCCTTAGCGTTCTCCGCGACTACCAGGCAGATTGCCAAGCCGCCATGGACTGGCAAACTTCCAACAACATCTTGCCTGGCAATCTTCTCCCCCTTTGTGACTCCTCCTTGCCAATTTCCGACGACTCTTTGCTGCTGGAAGATGAGAGTGACTGAGCGGACCTTAGCGTAGAGTGGCCGCTGTATATATATTTTCTTTGCCATCGTGATATAAAAAAAACGTTTTTGCCGACTCCTTGCCGAGTGGACAGATAAGTCTTATAATCTGAGTTAGCGCAACAGCAGAGAGCAAGGAAAGTAAAGCAAAGAGAAAGCAAGCGGTAAGTATTCTAAAGTAGGTTTTAGCAAGAGGAGAAGTAGGTGTGGGACTTAGACAAATTTTTGAGAAAAGGAAAACGCTCAGTAAATCATCATGGCAAAAAACCCTTGGCGAGAGTTGCGCAATGCGCTAAGCGTTGGCGACACGCTAGCGCTGCGGCTTGACTATGTAAGAAATTGTCTGTTGAATATAGTATAGTAAGTATCGGCAAGAAAGATAAGTACAGTAAGTAATAGAAAATGAAAGCTTATCAGTATAGTCTTTTCTAATCATTTTCTTCTTCTTCAACTAGAGTCGGCAAGTCATCATCGTCCAATAATTCGGTTTCTTCAAGTTCTCTTAACTTGGCGGTGTCGATGTCTAGCGCTTCCAATGGCAAGTCAATGTGTTCCCTGGCGAGATACGGTAATAGGCAAAAGGCGGCAACAGGTCGATGTAGTACTGAACCATCTAATTCACAGAGCACATAAGCGCCTCCACGGTTACGAGAGATAACTACCAAAGGTCCAAGATAGCGCGGGCGCATTTTCTTATTGTATGAAGTTTTGATTTTGGAGTTGCGCATGAGCACTAGCGCTCCTCTCGGGAAGTTGTAATCTTTGATGGTAGCGCTATGCTCAGTTTTGAATTGCAGGGCTGCTTGGCGATGGGCGCTAAAGACTACCTCGTGAAGTCGCTCTAAATCTTCTTTCCTTTGCTGGAGGTCAATAGCCCGTCTGGTGATCAGGTCGGTAGTCGCCAAGATACTGTTGGGCGCTGGTTGAAGGTAGGTCACTTCTATAATGTCGGCAGGGAGTAACGGATGGGTGCCAGTAGCCACGTAATAGAGAGAGCAACCCATGCGCTTACGAATGGTAACTCTTTCCGACCAAAACACTGAGTAAGTCGCTTCACTCCAACGAGACTCATCACCATCGACCGCCTTGAAGAGCACTTGCCGAACGTCAAAGTGTGGTCTCTCTACTAGGCCATTGGCGCGCTTGTTGTAGCCAGATACGTGAATGTGGTGAATGTTGTATTTCTTGGCGAGATATGTAAGCGCTTTGATAATTGGCGCACTATTATCCGTGACGATTTCTCTTAGCGCTCCCCAACGGCAAATGACGTCCTCAAATAGCCACTTGGCGACCATGTCCATGTTTTCTCTTTGAAGCATTTGAAATTCAGGCCAGTGGATTAGCGAGCAACGACCTTGAATGATGTACTTGTAGCGACCAGATTTGGGCATGTGCATGGTATTGACGTAGATTTTGCTGAAGAGGGGAGCTGGCGTTGCAACGGTTGGCGGGATGAGCACTTGGCGCGTTTGTTGAATTTGGCAGAGGTGGCAAGTCCTGATGTACCAGGCGATGTCGGCACTAGCGTGTGGCCACCAGAATCGTTCTAACAGAGAAGCTCAGGTAGCGTACAGACCTCTATGTCCTAGCTCATCATGCATGGTGTGCAAGACTCATAAGCAACTTTCTGGCTTGATGATCAGCTTGTGAGCGCCATCTCGATTTCGTCGCCAAAGTCGGTTGTTGGTAAAGAAGAAGTGTGTGGCATATCGGATAAAGGTCGCGTATTGTTCGTCGGTAAGGTCTGCGGGTCGCTTAAGGTCTTGTAGCCATTGTTCAACGATTAACAAGCGGCTGTCTTCTGCCTTTGCTTTGGCAGATCAGGGAATGGCATTGTAGGTCAAGTTTCTGCTGTCTTCTCTTAGCGGATGGGGTTCTTGTACGATTTTTACTAGAGGCGAGTTTTAACTGAAAATGCTTGCCGTGTAGAACGTGAGGGGTGCGCTAAAGGTCTCAGGGCAGTAAGGGACAATGGGATGTAAAAGGATGCTGGCAGGCTGTTGCCGTCATAGTAAGGGGATAGGCTGTTGTATAAGGTGCACAAAACCATGTAGTCGGTCGATCCAGTCCTCGAAATCGCTATCAGCCTGTGGATCCACTGCCGGGTCGCCAGGCTGCCGTGGTCGCCTAGAAAGTCCATCTGGTCCGTGGAAAGAGCTCTTGACGTGTACCAACTCAAAGTGAAACATGAGGATAGCGACTACCCACCGGTTCATGCTAGCAGATGGCTGGATGTCAGGATTCTGTAGCATGCCTTTGATGTACCTAGCGTCGACTTCAACAATCAGGTTCTGCATGCCAATCAAATACATTTTTAGCAACTGGAAGGCTTTGAAGAGTCCATAGAGCTCTAGTTTAGGCTGGCTGTAGCAAGACTCCCGGTCGTTTAGCGTAATAGACCCAAAGCGGTTGTAGCGTCGCTGTTTCCGATTATCGCTAAGGCACTGGCACAAGAAGTAGCCAACGGCAATGTACGAGGTATCCACCGCCAAGATAACAGGGTCGTCAGAGGTATAATCAATGGGGACTAGGGGCTTGGCGTCTTGTAGGGCTTTTACTAAGTCTCGTTGTGCAGTGATCTGGTCTGGCCCAAATTCGAAGGGCTCGTTAGCGCAGGTGAGTCGGTTAAGGGCATGTGCGCGATGGGCAAAATTCTTGACAAATATTCTAAGAACGCCAACAGTACCAAGAAAGGCGCGAACTTCAGATAAGTCGTGGCAAGGACCCCATCGCTCCAGGAGTGCTAAGCGAGACTTGTCGGGAGTGCAGATGTGACCAAGTATTTTGAACCTTGGCGCACAAAGAAGGAGCTTGTGGCCACTAAAGGTACCACCACTATACTTCATACGTTGGAGAACTCGATTGAGCAGCAAGAAAAACTCCCATAGCGCTAAGCGAATGTTGGGGTTCTCGGGATGGGTCGCCGGTAAGCCGTTTACGAGTCGCCAGTCTTTGGGGCCTTTGACGCCAACGTCATCAATGAAGCTAAGGACATTATGCGGTATCTCGGGTTGGAGGATGAAGGTGATGTCGTCATGGAATATAGGGACTGAGTTTGTCCAGCCCATCGGCAAGGTAACTAGGCGCAAGGCGCCAAACGGAGTTTGAAAGGTAGTGAGATCCCAGGAAGAGGGGTGTATCAGGCGTTCGTCGTAGCCAACGTAGAGGTCAAGGGTGGCGCCACAAATACGCCCGGCAAAGG
>JAMWFC010000055.1:2395429-2599636 GCA_027475525.1 Macrolepiota albuminosa | reverse complement strand
AGAAAAGCAGTAGATATAACAGTTACAAGACCAGTTGAATGGTCATATTCCAGCGTTAGCGCCACATCTCCGTGATCTTCACCAATCACCTCCTCGATGGTCTGTGAAAACACCGGTAGGGTTGTTCGTTGGCGTGTTGGTCGGTAAACTCCGGGAGCTTGGTGAGGGTGCCTTTTTGTTGTCCTCTAGAGAACGTTGGCACCGTTCGTCAGATTCTGGAATTGGGGTCGCTAATTGTGAGGGTCGTTTCCTTGTCAGTAACGGTCTTGACGACTGATCGCGCCAAAACGTCGAAGGGTCTGCCGAGCAGTAAGTCGTAAGCCGGGGAGCGTAAGATGTGTATCTGGAGGTAAAAGGTGATGTTGCCAAGGGTGCACGGCACATTCTTGGCGAGGCCTAGGGATCTGTCTACCATACTGTTAGTGCTCTGCATGTTTAGTATAACCGTAGGGTCATAAATGAGACCCAAATCATTAGCGACTTCAGCTGCCATAGAAATAATCTGAGACCCGCTATCCACGATTGCCTCTACTTCGTGCTTGTTGTCTACGGTTAGCGCTACCGAGCGGATAGCGTGCAGGGTCTTCTCCATGGTCTACTGACCTAAGATAGGTCTCCACAGGGTCCACAGAGGTGGCGTTAGCAATGGGGTCAGCAGGAGTGTCTTCAGTGTCCAATGAGTCGATGGTAACGGAAAAACCAGGAAGCGTGTCGTCGAGGTCTTCGACTTCGGCAACGGTTGTCGCCAAGGGTCGTCGAGGAGTGACTGCCGTCTTGACTTGGTTGCGAACATCAGGAGCAATACTGCAAAGTTCTTCTACGGACAAGGTGACGGCGGTTTTCATAATGCGGCTAAATACGTGGTTTGATTTTTTGATGTCAAAAATTGGCGCAGTAGGTCGGTAACCACCTTCAGGACGCTTCTCGGGAGCGGCAAAGTTTCGTTGTGCAGGTGCGTGATAACGGTCGGAAATCCCTGAGTAGGGATGTAAAGGTGGCAACGGCGGTTCGGGAGCGGTAGCGGACAACGATGGTTCTGGAGTAGTAGCAGGGGTCATAGCAGGCGGTGCGGCAGGAGCAGGAGGCATTGGCTTATATCCTTTGAGAGGCTGTTTAGGCTGCTTAACTTCAACCCCATCAAAGACCTGATTTTTGAGCAAATCCAATTCCTGTTGTAGCTTGGCGATACACTCTTCCCACGAGAAAGTAGGGCGGTCGCCAACGCTGTTGAAGTGTAAGACCTCGTGAATCATTTGCTGTTGGGTCGCCTGTTCAGGGTCGGGGTTGATGTTGCCAGAAAGCGTGCCGGTAATGATTTGTCCTGGGTTGTGCCTATGCCATTCATCAACTCGTTCCTGGAAGGACTTCTTGTCCGGGTAGTTGGGAATGGTGGCGCCACTGGTTAGGACTATCTTGCTGTCGATAGCCCTTCAAATTCTCCCTTGCCGAATATAATTCTCTAAAGTAGCGCAGCGTCCTCTAGTCATGGTGTGGCCAATTTCCCCACAGAAGTGGCAAGGGCCAGGTGCGGGTACGTTAGCGGGTCGGTTAGAAGTGAGATTTGTCGTAATCATGGTTTTAATACGCGTCATAGCGGAAGCGACAGCGGCGGTAAATAGCAGCATTGAGCTCCTCTTTCTTAACAAAGTCGGTAGTAGGAGGTGGGAAGGGAATAATACCGTTAGTTCGCTCAGGGGATGGGCTCGTCCTAGCGCGTGGTATACCAAAGCCAGTGTCGGTTCCCTTGAGAACCCATTTACCGGCTTCAAAGACGTCGGCAACGTTATAGGGCTCGTCAGGGTGATGGGTCTGATGAACAATTTCTAGGCGACAAGCAATACGAGTCCACAGTGAAGTCGGGATGCCTTGCTGAAATAGGCAATGCTCCTCATTAATATAGAGCTTGCCGTTCTGCAGAAGCCACCTAGCGATTTTCTGAAACTTGCGGTAATATGTAGAGAATGCGCCAAGCGAAGACGTGCCGTTGTCGAAAGATTCCTGTACTAATTTTTGCAACTCGTTTACCGTGTATTGGGTAGCCTCTTCTGTGCCAGGGTACAACCGGATTACTGCCGTCTTCCAGTCCTCATACGAAGCGCCTTGAGCTGGAACTGGTGGGGCGGCAGGAACAAAGGCAGCAAACTCGGTCAAACCTGTCCACGTCTCTGCCATGTCATATGACACGTATCTTGCCGCGTACTCCTTCATCTGTATGTGGTCGGTAATGTTACAATCCCTGAATAAATACTCTAATTCCTTGAAATATTGGGAAAGCTTCCGTGGCTTGGACTCGTCCCATTTTGGTGCCGAGAAGTGGTTACGTGGCGGCATGCGCTGGACTTGTTGTTCCATAGCGACTGTGTTGGCGAGTTCGGTTAGCGGTGGTGGGGAAGGAGTTCTAGATATTGGCAATGGGGTAAGAGAAATGGCGAGTTAAGAAAGAGGTGTTAAGGGAGTGATGGGGGTAACTGATTGCGGTACGGTAAATGGCGACGCTAAGGGGTCGTCGGCGCTATAATCGAGAGAATGCAGGAAGAGATCAGGGAATGCGTCTACAGTGGCGTTCTGTAGTTCCTGTGCGAGAGAGAGACCCGGTAAGGCACCAGATGGTTGTGGAGTTGATGGGTGGGAAGGAGCTATGCCTTCTGCCGACTGCTCTAGCAGGTGGTGCCTACGCTGAAGACGGGTTTCTGGCAGAATTCTGCCCTAGAGATCCCTTGCGGTGGGCTCCAATTTGATGACACCCAAAGTTTGGTCAGTAACAAATATAACTATAGTGTTACCAAACCAATTGCTTGCGTTGGGCACGCTATAAGTGATGTGAGGAGTCCCGGGCAGGTCCCAGAGGATGCATCTGTGAAAATGGGGAAAAGTCGGTAAGGGGAGCTGGCAAGTGTAAAGCGCTTAGGTAAAAGCGCCTATGAAAGAGCGGTAAGCGAACACGGCAACATTAGCGGCAAGAACATGGTAAGCTTAGCGAAGTTCTAAGCATCGATAATGCCTGCCGTAGTTGCAAGGCACGAATGTGTCGAGTGTTGGCGAGCATCTGCAACTGCCGATGAGTTCGACGTTGCCAACCATAAATGAGCTTTTGTGCGTAAGGGAGACTGAAGAAGTGGGAGCAGGAAACTCTGGTCTATTGTTCGATGGCGTATGTACAAGTCGGTAAGTACTTTATATACTACAAGGAGTTCACCGTCGCCAGTGACCAACCATTGCCAAAGTGCGGTAAACTAGAAAATTTCATAGGGGTAGCTCCAATGGTTTCAGATCCCTACCATCCATTCAAGACCCTTGGCGCCACCAGGCGGCAGATCGCAGTGCTAAACCATCAATCCATCACCCTTCTGTCTGTCCAAAGTGCTTAGCAATGTCAGGCGCCGAATCGAGACGCTAAGCGGTGTCAGACGCCAAGGTCAAACGCCAAGCTGTCCGTCAGTTTTTGATAGATCATCAGGCTTCTCCCTAAGCGCTGTTGTCAGTGACTGATGCCATCTGTCAGCTGTCATTCTGTCTGCCATCGGCGCTATCACTGATCAGATCTGCTTCTTGCCATGCACGGCCGTCAAATATCGCCAAAATTGGTTAATTAGCACGCGCTAAGGTATTTTGAGCCTGTGCTGTGTTGCCGTAGCCTGCCGTTGATGCGCTGATCCTGTATGGAGTCCTATCACTGGTACTGTGTGCGTCCTCCAACTACCATGCTTACAATCAGACGTTTTTCTTCTATCATAGGTCTGCTACGGTTCCATCTTTTTAGGTTGCTTGCGACTTTTTCCATTGTTGGGGTCCAGATGCTATTGGCATCCACTTCATTACCAATGAAGATTCTTAGTAATCGTGTTGCCTCCTCCTCTTTAGCTATTTTTATGTTGTCAGAGATCCTTGAGCCTCTTTGTGAGCTCTGTCTGTTCATTATGAGAGTTTATGACGCCCAAAGCTTGGTCAGTAACAAATGTGGTAAATAGTGTTACCATGCCAAAAACTTGCGTTGGGCGCGCTAATAGTGATGAGAGGAGTCCTGGGCAGGTCCCAGAGAACGCGCCTATTAAAATGAGGTAAAGTCAGAAAGGGGTCGGCAAGTGTCAAGCGCTAAGGCAAAAGCGCCTATGAAAGAAGCGGTAAGTGAACACAGCAATGTAAGTGGCGAGAGCACGGTAAGCTTAGCAAAGTCTAAGCGTCATTAATGCCTGCCATAGCTGCAAGGTGCGAGTATGTCAAGGGCTAGCGATAGTCTGCAACTGCCGATGACTTCGACGTTGCCGACCATAAATGAGATTTGGACCGTAAGGGAGACTGGAGTAAGGAGAGCAGGAAACTCTGTTCTTGTTTGTATGTACAAGTTGGTAAGTACTTTTTATACTACAAGGAGTTCACCGTCGCCAGTGACTAACAATCGCCAAAGTGTGGTAAACTAGAAAATCTTATAGGGGTAGCTCCAATAGTTTCAGATCCCTACCATCCATTCAAGATCCTTAGCGACGTCAGGTGGCAGATTGCAACACTAAACCATCAATCCATCACCCTTCTGTCTGTCCAAAATACTAAGCAGTGTCAGGCGCCAAATTGAGGTGCTAAGCAGTGTCAGGCGCCAAATTGAGGCGCTAAGCAATGTCAGACGCCAAGGTTAAATGCCAAGCTGTCCGTCAGTTGTTGATAGATCATCAGCCTTCTTTCCAAGCGCTGTCGTCATTGACTGATGCCATCTGTCAGTTGTCATTCTATCTGCCGTCAGCGCTATCATTGATCAGATCTGCTTCTTGCCATGCGCAGCTGTCAAATATTGCCAAAATTAGTTAATTAGCGTGTGCTAAGGTATCCCAAGCCAGTGCTGTGTTGCCGTAGCCTGCCATTGATGCACTGATCCTGTATGGGGTCCTATCAGGGTGTCCCTATATTCTTTGGTTCCAACAGGAACAACAACAGTTTTTGTGATATTAAACTTTCCTCCTGATACTTCATACTATCTTGTGAGGATCCTTGTGAGGTCCTTAAATCTGTCTTCTCTGGACAAATACACCATTGTGTTGTCAGCAAAAAGGGTTGCAATCAGTCTTTCCATGTCATTTCTAATTTTGAAATCTTTCAGTCCTGATTTTCCCAGCATTTTGGCCAGTGATTCTATAGCTATATTAAATAGCAGGCATGACATTGGGTCACCCTGTCGAACTCCCCTTGTAACTTGATACATTGTACTTAGTTTGCCATTCAATATGACTTTTGTTTTAGCATCTTTATATAGCTCTCTGATCATGTCAATAAAGGGCTCTGGGAAGTTAAATTGTTTTAGAGATGCCCACAGGAAGGTGTGCAAAATCTTGTCATATGCTTTTTCTTGATCTAGACATACTATCATCCCATTTTCTCTCTTCTCCTCGCATCTTCTAATCATAAGGTGGGCTAGCTCCATCTGATCCTCTATTCTTCTATCTTTCATAAACCCAGCCTTGGCTAATATGAATTATCCCTGGTGCTACCTTGCTCAGCCTTGTTGAGAGTATCTTTGTGAAGATCTTATAGTCTGTATTTAGTACTGTGATAGGTCTGTAGTTACCAGGATCAGTTCTATCTTTCTTTTTATATATTGGGCATAACCACTCATCAGCAAAGCCTGTTCCCATTTCCATTCCATCCTCCTTGATGCTATTGAAAATGTTCTTCAGCATTTCCGCTACATCAAATTTTACTGTATCTTCAGCTTTCCTCTGTTTAAATCTTGAAGTAAAGCTTTCCACAGCTCCTGCAGGATCCCATCTAGGCCTGCAGCTTTTCCATTTGAAAGGTCGTTTATTGCTTTTTCAATCTCTTTACATGTTATATTGTTCCCTAGCAACACTTTGTCCTCCTTCAGGACCTTTCTGTTTACATAGGATAGCACCCTATTTAGTCAGGTTTTGTATTCATGTTCATCTCTTAAAGCTCCGTCATTTTGGAGGTTTTTGTGGAAGTTTCTCATAATTTCAGTCATTTTGTAGGACCTCCTTTTAAGTCCACCACCTTCTGCCTCAGGTCGTTTCAAGGCTATTATACAATCTCTCGGCTTTGTTTCCTGGTTCATATTAATCTATGGCTTTGTGAGTGTTTCACCATATATTTCAAAATTTGCTGCTACTGTGTCTCTTGCTCTTTTGAACCTCCATCTCTCCAGAAGCTGTATTCTATCATCCAGAAGAGCCGCTTGTAGGCCTTTAGTTTCCTCATCCAGACTAGAGTCGTTCAGAATCTCTTCTTGGTCTTTCCGTAGGTATTCAGTTTCTATCTTAATCTTATGTGATTTCTTTTTTGAGTATTCTCTGATCACCCCTATCATTTCTTCTTTTAGGCTTTTATGGGCTGACTGCAGGGTTTTTGCTGTTCTTCTGTCATGCATTAGGTTCTCAATCCTTTGTAGATATTCCATTCTCATTATTTCTAGCTTGCTGATTAGTTTTTCATCTTCCAGTAGTCTAATTGAAATTGTGTATCTCCCATCACCTATTTAGGATGTCCAGGGGTTCAGGAGCTTAGCAGTTACAAGCAGATGGTCTGTATTTATTCCTGTTCTCTTGATCTTCCAATCATATGTATAGCCCATTAGCGATTCTTTTATATATATATGGTCAATCTATGATTGACTCATTCTTCCCATCATATAGAACAAGAAGTTAATTTTAGTTGGGTTTTCTCTTCTCCAGCCGTCAACCATACTCAGATGGGACTTCAGTTTGGCTAAAGCACTTGCTGCCTGTTGATCATCTTCATGGGCAGGGAGTCTGTCCAGTGCGTCCTCAACTATATTTGTATCTCCCAGCATCACCTGGGGTTTGTGTCTGTGTTTTCCTGTGGACCATATGTCCTTTAGCTCTTGCCAGAAGTCTTCATTCTGCCTTGAGTCATTTGGGGCATATATATTTACACATCTAAGAGTTTCGTTACCAGCCCAAGATATTTCTATCATTATTGCCCTGCCTGGGATGATTTTAATAAGCTTTACTTTTTTCCAGTCTATCGTTCTTTTGTTAAGTACGAAAGCCACTCCTTTAGCATTGGAATGTATCATGTCTAGATCTGACAAGATGTATATCTGTCTTTCAAACAGCTCATTTAGTTCCTTTCTAAGTGTATCAACTAGATGAGTTTCTTGTATCGCTAATATATCTATTGCTTCCTCTCTAATCAATTGACATATTTTGTTCCATTTCAACCTTGTAAGTTCCAAGCCTCCTCCTTTCATGTTCAATGACGCTACTTTGATTCCTCCTCTCCTTGACTTCTTTGGAGTTCCTATCCGGAGTGTTTTGTTGGGTATGTCAGTCATTAGTGTCCGGGGCTGGTGTTGCAGTGTTCCATTGGGAACCCCAAGCTGTGAGTTCTGTGGAATTTGTACTCTTGCCCCCTCTTGGGGGTGAGGTTTGTCATCATGTCTGTTTTCATTTATTGTTCCCACAGTGGGTCTTGAAGGGTATAATCCCTGAAACCTCTGTGAGGGGCGGGATGCCATCAATCCATCTCTGATCCCTTTTGGGTCGTCGTAAAGAGTGTGGCCGATGGTGGTGTCAGGGGACCCCTCATTCCTTTCTTCTTTCACTCCTTATTTCTTCACTCTCCTTTCATTCACTTCCTTATTTCTTCTACCATTCTCTCATTTTGCTGTTACTACTTCTTCAACACTATCTGTTGGTACTATTCTCAACCTTTGAGGTGCTCTGGTTCTTTAGCTATCACTCAGACAAGTGTGGGCCCTTCAGCACCGCTCCAGGCTGCTTAGATAAGCCGGAGTTTGCCTTTCTGACTTCTAAAGTCCGGAGTTTTCCTCCCTTGTTTGCACACTTGTTTGGTTAGTCAATTTTCGAGTTTTTAAGGTTTTGTTGTACTGTACAGTTGTTTCCCATGCTTCAGAGGCCCCAGAAGCGTCAAACCTGGCATAGGGAATCCCCAGACTTGTTCTCTTTGGATCTCCCTCTGCCAGGTGAGTAGCTACCTTGATATTGTCAGTATATATTCTAATACACTTTGGATCTCCCTCTGCCAGCTGTGTGACTGAGCCACAGCCTCTAGAGGTCGCCCTTACAGGTGGAGCTGTGGTCCTCTCCTACCCAAGAGGGGCTATGACCAATACCATTTGTAATCTCCCAGTGTTGTGTTTCATCTCTTATTATGTCAGATTTGTAGGAGGGTTGGGCAATGTCATCAATTTCATATATCAGACTTAAGCAGGGGCACTGCACAGCACTGCCATTTGTAAATACAATGCTGTCTGGGCTCTTCCCAGCCCAGTGAGGAGCTAACCAGAGATTACCTGTCGTTCCAAGAACTCAGTAAATTCATCTCGGTATTTCTTGCCCTAATTTGCTGCCGAGTTTTGCTACTGCAGAGGGAAGATTTTATTTTGGTATATAGGATATATTTTTAGTGTCTGCTATCTCTGATTTATCTACGTTCATGTTTGTTTCCACCAAAGCCCAGGTAGCAACTACTGCCCCTCCAATTTTCAGCTTGGCGTTTGTTCCGGTTTCTTCCTGGCAATGTTTCCTGGCTCGATGACACAAATTCAACAGTTTCTTCAATCTTTCCTGCTCTCTCGTTTCCATACCACCCCTCCATAGCAGCGTATTCACATTGTGAAGTGTTATGGTCAGCACCTTTGCATTTATAGCAGTGGAGTCAGTTGGCCTCATCAACAAGGATTGCGCTTCCGCAGTCCATATCAATAAATTTTACATCATGGATGTTCTGTAAGATAACGAAAAAGCTAGTCCAGGAGATCTGTGGGGGATGTTTGAAAAAAATGTTCCATAGTGGTTTTGTCGGTCTTGCTGTTGTGGCCCGATCTATGGCTTCCTCACTCCTCACCAGCTTGACTTCCAGAGTACATATTACATAGTTCAATTGCTGGGTCCATATTATGCTGGGATGTTTCATCCACAATTAGCCTATTCTTTAGCAGCGTGATTGTGGTCTCATTAGCAATTAACGTAGTTTGAACTATCTTTGTAGCCATTTCCTCCGACTCAATCATGGCTTCCAATGTCCTGATGCTAAAGGTAAAGCCTTCAATGGTGCATAGGAGGCGAGACATGGGTGGGATGTAAGGCAGGAAAAAAGCCGAGGCATTAGTGGTGGAGATGACTGGGTTTCCTATGAGCATATCATATGCATTCTGGGAGATGTCAGAAATGAGAAAATGATAAGGTGGTTTGTATCTGTCATTGCGCCTCTTTGTGACAATTTCCTTCTTCTTCTGGGGGGTAGATAATTTTGCCCTTTCACCTGTTATCTGCTTAACGAGTTCCTTGAGTTTATCGCTAGTAGTTATAAGGTCTGCGTCCTGTCTAGCTTGCCAATCCCTTACCCACAGCTTGGGCTCAGAGTAGGCATCAAATTGGTCCCTCTGCTCCAGCAGAAGATTGTACCAGAGGGGGGTGGAAAGGTGTATGACTGGGAATCCACTTATTGGTTTGGGTGTTTACGCTAGCATTCAACCCGGGAGGGTCGCGCCTGCATAGGAGGCCATGGGGGGTTCCGCAGATCAAAGTGGGGTGGAGGGTTGCGGTGGAAGTTGGGTTCTGGAGGGGCCGGGGCTGACGTGGGGGGCGGTACCGGGGCGGGTGCGGGGCGTTGTTTGTTGTTGCCGTGCGTGAGCTCGTCGATGTAGCACAGCGTATCTTCCATGCTAGTGGTGTCCATGCGGGGTCTACCGGGGTTCACTGGGGCCGGGGGTCGGGCGTTGTCCGTTCGCGGGAGGGGTTCCAGGGGTCTCTGGGGCTGTCCCCAGGTCTCAAAGGTGCTAGGAACTGAGTTAGCCCTACGGCAAGTTGACAATCCTACTGTGCGGGCGGCAGGCTGATCGAATAGCCCTCCCATCGGGTTGAGGGACCGCAGTATTGCCGAGGCGTTTTGCCGCTCTTCCCGTTGTTGCTGCTCTGGAGTGGGGGTCACGGAGACTGCTGGAGCCGGTTCCGGGGGTTCCCGTTGGATGTGAATCGAGCGGCCCGGGTCCGCAGGGTCGTTGAGGGATCAGGGGGATGGGGACGCGTGGACTTCGTTGAGCAGTTGCTGTAATTCTTTGCAAAGGATTGTGTTGTGCCTGTACTTTACCATAGTCTGCTCCGGGAGTTCCCCTCTTGTGAGGCGCTCCCCAAATTCGACCAAGCAATGGGCCCAGTCCTCCGGTGTGCCTGTGAAGTCGTCGTGTCTGAATTCCGTGAGTAGCGCCCTTGCCTGTTGCACAAAGTCCTCCAGCGAGATCCTGAGCGAGCGGAGCACTTCGTCGTGTTGTCGTTCATAGTCCTCGAGATGTCGTCGTCCCATTGGCGAGGGGGGAGTCTGAGCGGGTGGGGTGGCGGTTGGGTAGTGTCAAGGGGGGTAGTCATAATTGAGGGGTACCCGGGGCTGGGGGGCGGGGCGCTGGTAACCGTAGTAGGGAGTGGGTGCGAAGGGGCCCTCGCTGGGAGGTACTGGGCGAGGTCCCCTGGGGACTGGTGGTGTCTCCGGTAGACCCCTGGGAATGCTCCGGTATGAAGGGACCTCCACTGGTTGTGCCATGGCTAGGTTGGGTGGAGGGGCCCAGCTGGCTGAGGGCCCCAGATCATAGAGGGATGGGTCGGGGGCCCAGTGGCAGTGGAGGTAAGGAGGTTCATACGGGAGGGGTGGATAGACGGGGCGGGGGGTCTGTGCGGAGTAATGGTTGGGTACCGGGCGCCCGTAGGGGTCGGTCTGGTAGCCCGTGGGGTAGTAAGTGTGAGTATATGTAGCCATCAAGAACGGTGTAAGGGAGGAGTCTTGATATTATGTCAGGTTCCGCTGAGTCGGGGGCTTTTCGGGAAAGCAATCGCCCTTACAATGCGGACTTGACCCACGGATACTTGGGTGTCTGGAACTCTGGGGCTAGGACTCCGGGGTTCAAGACGTGGACATGGAAATCCTGGGAGAGGGACTTGGTCCGGGGGTTTTGGGTGGTGGGTAGCTGGAGAGTTCGGGTGGGGGTCGAGTCATGAACCGGGGGTTCTAAGATGAGACCAAGTTAGTAAGTTAAAGTCGTGAAGTGCGTACCAATCTTAGAGCACGCGAGTATTCAAGCGTGCCAGTCAAAAGCGTGCCAGTCAATGCATACCAGTCAAGCAGAGGGCACGCAACAATCCAAGCAAAGCAATGTAACAGTGTATGTAATATCAAAACTAGCAAATACAACAAGGAACTATGCTATAAGTACTACGGGACTGGGTCTCGGGGTTCCGGGGTGTCTGGGATGGGTTCCAGGAGTCATTGAGTAGCGGGCAGGGACTGTATACCTGGATTGCGCATGTGGGGCACGCGATCAATTGGTGCAGAGGGAGTTGTGATGCGTGATGCGTGATGGCCAGGAACGAGTTGCGTGATCCGATCGTTGATCAGGACTGGTGGCGGCTGATGGCGGTCCTTGATGCATGTGATGGCGGTGTTGGCGGTCGTGATGGCGGGGTGTGTCCTGTGGGGTCGGAGGGAGGGTCCCGGATGGTGTTCCGGGGGTGTCCTGGGGTGGGTCCGGAGGGGAGGGGTCGTGACAGATTTTCTATGCCAGGTTGGACACTTCTGGGGCTTCTGAAGCATGGGAAACAACTTCACACAGCTGGCAGAGAGAGATCCAAAGTATATTAGAGTATATACTGACAATATCATAATAACTACTCATCTGACAGAGGGAGATCCAAAGAGAACAAGTCTAGGGATTTCCTATGCCAGGTTGGACGCTTCTGGGGCCTCTAAAGCATGGGAAACAACTGTACAGTACAACAAAACCTTAAAAACTCCTATGCCAGGTTGGACGCTTCTGGGGCCTCTAAAGCATGGGAAACAACTGTACAGTACAACAAAACCTTAAAAACTTGAAAATTGACTAACCAAACAACTGTAAAAACAAGGCAGGAAAACTCCAGACTTTAGAAGTCAGAAAGGCAAACTCCGGCTTATATAAGCAGTCTGGAAGCGGTGCTGAAGAGCCTCCACTTGTCTAAATGGTAGCTAAAGAACCAGAGCATCTCAAGGGCTGAGAGTAGTACTAACATATAGTGTTGAAAGAATAGAAACAGTAAAATGAAATAATGTCAGAAGAAATAAGAGAATGAATGAAGGGAGAGTGAAGAGATAAGGAGTGAGAAAAGGAAGAAATGAGGAGTCCCCTGACAGCAATCTGTCTAAGGATAAACCATAAAATAATGACAGTAGGGGAGATGTCTGAATTAGCAGACATCCTTGACTTGAGTAAGAAAAGCAACCACAAACCGAAGAGTAACTGTGCATGTATAATCTGCAAAAAAATGAGAATAGGAGGATGTGCTAACCCAAACAAGTGTGGGAAATGCATGAAGGAATGGATAGACAAGCTGGGCTATAAATGGTTCCCACACACAAATACTGACACCCACGAGTTAACTGTAGAAGAGAGAACCCTACTGGAGGAGGTAGGAGGTAAAATTTTTGACCCAGAAGTGGTAATGAAATCCTCACTGAAGGAAGGATTCAGAGTTTTCACGAAGACTCAAAATACGCAAGACACAAAGAACCTTAACTACTCTAGAGAAAGTCTTCCTCCATTAACATTAACGGAAATATATACAGATAGTTCATGCATAAAAAACGGTCCTATAAATGCCATAGCAGGAGCAGGTGTATGGTTTGAAAAAGATGATGAAAGGAATGAGGCTATCAGACTACCTAGCGACCTGATACAGTCCAACAATACAGGTGAGGCACTGGCAATTCTACGAGCGGCCAGTATAGCCCCAGACAATAAGCCCATGAAAATTATAAGCAACTCGAAGCTTGTTCTTGACAGCCTGACAACGCACCTTGCCAAAAATAAAGATAACGGGTAGATAGCTATTGCAAACAAAGACCTAATGAGAGCTTTAGCAGCAAAACTTAAGAGTAGAAGAGGAATAACTATCTTCGAAAAAGTGAAAGGTCACACGGGAGTTACAGAAGTTGAAGGTAATGAAGAAGCTGACGACCTAGCAGGCCAAGGAGCAAGAAACCAAGAACCTACAAACATTGATACTATGCCCATAGCTAAATACGACCTCCAAGGAGCAAGACTAACAAAAGTAACCCAAGCATTACTATATAGAGCTATGATTGAGATGAAGCCGATGCCCAAAAGACGTGGCATGCTAACTTACCTTAATATGACAAGATGGGCGGTGAACAACATAAATGGAGAGGCACCAACTGACAAAAGAATATGGAGGTCACTTAAAGACAAGGACTTATTGAGAGAAACCTGATTTTTTCTGTGGAAAACAATGCATAATGGGTACAAGGTTGGCAGGTTTTGGGAGAACATACCTAATTTTGAATGGAGAGCATACTGCAGAGTGTGCGACAATGCTACCGACTCCATGGAACACATTCTAACGGAATGCACTGCTTCAGGTCAAGATATAGTCTGGAAGCTAGTAAAAAAGATACATGAAAAGAGAGGCATAAAGATTGAAAAGCCATCGCTGGGGAAGCAACTAGGCTGTGCCCTAATTAAGAGGAAACAAACTGGAAGAAAATCAGAAGCAAATAGATTCTCAAAGATTGTGATTTCGGAGGCTACAAGAACAATCTGAAAAATAAGATGCGAATGGAAAATCTCAAGAGAGGCAAACTTGGAAAATATGTTGAACGCAGTAGAAATAAGAAACAAACTGAGAAAGGCAATTGCCCAGAGACTCAAGCTAGACTGTCTTATGACAGACATATCCCGCTTTGGTAAGAAGGTGAAGAGGACAAAGATGGTCCAGAACATGTGGAAAAATTTCTTACTAAGAGGCACTGAACCCCTCAAGGCTTGGAGGACAGCAACCGAGGTTTTAGTGGGTATTGGGTGAACGAGTCTCACACAGTGTGCATAAAAGCATTTCCTATGGGGTGGATCCAAATCTTGAACGGTTACGAATATAGTATTAAATATATGATATTATCCTAGGCTGTGGAGGTTGACACTGTGGACTGTCCGCATACCTGTCACGATAACCACAAAAAAAAAAAATAATTGTAGCTAGGCAAAATATTAATTGAATAATTTTATTGAAAAAGAATATGGACACTTACTTTGATATCATGGATCTGGGCAAGATACACTATGTTCTTAGACTTCAAGTCAAATGTGATTGTATTAATTATGCAATTTACCTGAATTAATCTTTGAACAATTTGGGATGTCATCATGCTACTTCATTTTCACTCTCTTAGTCACCAATCATAATTTATTATTACTGCAATGCCTGATCAATAAGAACAAGTGACAGGCTTATAAACAATATTCCAGGAAAATCAATTATTTTTCATTGATAGGCTCCTTACTTTATGCTACCCAAACTCGTCCTGACATACAATTTTTGGTCAATTTATTAATGCAATTTTCAAATGATTCTGGCATTCCACATTGAGCAGCTTGTAAAATTTTGCATTATCTTAAAGGCACTAGATCTTATTGCTTGAAATTGAGAAATCTATTCAATGATGAGCTATGTTTAGTAGGATGGAGTGATGCAAATTGGCACAAGATACATATGATTGTTGTTCCATTAGCAGTTGATGTTATGACCTTGATAGAAGGCTGATTTTGGGGTCATTGTCAGGGGACCGGTTTCCGGACTGTGTCCAACCCTATTTCAAGCTTAGTCCGATGATACGCCTACTCCTAGCAGATCCAACCAGCCGCTTGGCCCACACTTTCCCCTTCCATCTCTTAGTAGTCAGCCTTGATGAGTCATATGCATGGACCTTACTCAGCATCGATTATTGTTAGTCATACTCCATTACATACCGGGGCCCGATTAGTAAACAGTATTAGTAATAACACAGCCACCAATGTAGTATATATAGGCAGCCTGTGGATAGAATATCCCCAGGCTGAACAATAGCAGTGTTCTTCTGGCCTATCCACTGAACTGACCGTAAGCTTCTCTAGCGACGTCCGACCCTCTGTTAGCCTTGCTTGTCCCTTGCCTGACTCTTGCCCGCCCTCACGCTTGCTTGACTCTCGCTCGTCACTCACACTGTTGGCTCTGTGGAAGGAGTTCCACAGACGTCAAGTGTTCCCCTTACAGTCATCAAAAAAACAATCTGTGACTGCCACATCTATTATTGAAGCTGAGTATATTACCTTATTCAATGTGATAAGAGAAGCTATCTGGTTGTGTAATTTGCTTAAAAATCTGGATTTCAAACAGGCTGATGCCACAATTATTCATATTGATAGCACCAGCAGCATTGCTCTATCAAAAAATCCAGTCAGACATTCTTGAGCAAAACATATCAATATATGTTATCATTTTATCCATGAACACATATCACATGGCAATATACAGCTATTTCATGTTTCTACTTGTGATATGATTGCTGACATGTTGATCAACGCCTTGCTATGAGAAATATTTAAAAAATATTGTACAAAAATGGAAATTGTATTATCTTCATTACTGTCAAGTGGAAGTGTCAACAGAAATAATATGTAACTCTGGCTTTCTTTTTATGATGTTATTTTATAACCACATACATGTATGTTTTCTATTATTTCATAAATTATGCTTACATTACTTTTCTATGATTCACGTATAACTTCATTATATATTTGTGTTACTATAAATACATTGTCTTGCCTTGGAGCTTGATACTTGACTCATGTATACAAATACATATCATTGTTTGCTATTATGCTGTGTCAAATGAGCCTACTCTTGTCACTATAAAGAAGATTCTCATCAATCAGAAGGACACATGAACTGCTCTCAATTCAGATGCAGTGGAGAAAGTTCAGGCAATGTATGGTAGGACAAAGAAGAAGAAAAGGTCTTCTAAGCTGATTTAAATGATAAGAGACCACAGAAATATACTAGTTCAATTTACAGGGCAAAGATGCATCCCATTGTTGTGGTCTTCCTAGATACCGCTTTGTGAGAGAAACACTTAATGTTTGTGAAACTCCTTCCACAAAGCTAGTGGTCAAGTTTATGATCAACATGGCAGAGCTGTCAGAGGACCAGTTTCTGGATCATATCCAACTCTATTTTGAGCTTAGTCTGATGATGTGCCCACTTTTAGCACATTTAAATCACTGCTCAGCCTGTCTTATCTCTTTTTGTCTTCTAGTAGTCAGCCTAGATGAGTCATATGCATAGACCTTACTCAGCATTGATTATTGTTAGTCATATTCCATTATATACTGGGGCCCAATTAGTTAAATAGTATTAATAATAGCATAGCCACCAATGTAGTATATAAAGGCAGCCTGTGGATAGAATATCTCCAGGCTAAACAATAGTAGTGTTCTTCTGGCCTATACACCAAACTGACTGTAAGCTCTCTAGCAATGTCTGACCACTTAGTTAGCCTTGCTGATTCCTTGCCTGACTCTTGCTTGCCTTTTTGCCTACTTAACTCTTGCTTGTCACTGGTGCTTGCTGGCTTTGTAAGAGTTTCACAGACATTAAGCATTTCTTTTACAGGAGCAAGCCACTAGTAGAATTCCTGATGGCCTGAGAGTCATTATATTCTTTTCCACTGATGCAGAGAGGTTAAATACCTTCTTTGGTGGTAGTTTGGACCGCCACTTCTACTACTCTTCCAGCACTAACAAGGTATAGGTGGGATACAAACACTCTCATTGAGAGCACTACAATGATGAAATGTACTATCTGAACAAAATTGTGCTCAGGAGATTTCTATACAACCCATATGAATTGTGCCAACTATACCAGTTTGTGCATAACAAACATCAGTCCTGGTAGATGTGCATTGATATGTATTACCTGCTTTGAGAGTTCATGCAGGTAAGTTACAACTATTCACCAGAGCTTTAGGACTGTACAATGTGTATGGTCCTGACCAAACCACAATATGAGGTGATTACACCTCTGCTGAGCCTCTCCTCTAAAGAGATGCTGTTGATGATTCTTCCTGTCTCCACTAGTGATAGAACCCCATACAGGCTAAGCACACCAATAGCAGGCTATAGCAGCATGGCACTGGCTCAGGATACTTTAGCATGCACTATCTAACCTTGGCACATGCAATTTACTCATTCTAGGCCATATCTAATAGCCATGCACAGCAAGGGATGGATTTGATCAGTGAGAGCACTAGCAGCAGCTGGAATAACAAGTAACAGATAGCATTAGTCTGTCAGCAAATGGTATAGCTAGCCAGTGGCAGTGCTTACAAGTTGGAATAATAGCAATTTTCTGTGACTGACAGCTTGGTGTTTCACCTTGTACCTGACATCACTTGGCATCCTCCATTGACTTAGGCAAACAGTGGTGATGATGTCCAAATTGAGCTAGAGAGTGCACTATCACTAGTACAGCTACCTAGTCAATATAGCTTTGAGCGTGCTAAGTGTGTGTGTGAGAGTCTCAGACAGGTCCCAGAGAATGCATGGTAGGAAAGAGGTTGGTGGCAAGAAAAGTGGGTGATTGGAGGCACTTGTGTAAGGCTCCAAAATGTGGCACAAGAGCACTAAGAGTTGCTAAGGAAAAGCACTAAGGAACATGGAAGAGTCACTAAAGAAAGGCACTGAGAGATGCAGGAGAGAGTCGCTAAGAGAGGGCACTAAGAGGTGCCCAAGAGAGTTGCTAAGAGGTGCTAAGTTTTAGCACCTATAATGAGACAATAAAATGACAAGATTGCTTAGTAGATCTAAGCACAAATGCCAAGCTGTAGTTGCAAGGTGCTAAAAGATTGCAGAGAGAGAGAGAGAGAGAACTAAAGCAGAGTCCTCTTGCCAACTCTGTTGTGTAGAGTAACCAAAATGTTGGGATACGATCTCTACTGCCAAATTGATGATGTGTTTGTCAGGAGACTTCTTATTTCTTCCTTCCTTCACTCTTTATTTCTTCTGCTCTCCTTTCATTCATTCTTATATTTCTTCTGACATTATTTCATTTTACTATTTCTATTCTTTTAACACTATCTGTTAGTACTATTCTTAGCCTTTGAGGTGCTCTGGTTCTTTAGCTACTATTCAGACAAGTGTGGGCCCCTCAGCACTGCTTCCAGACTGCTTACATAAGCCAAAGTTTGCCAGAGTTTGCCCCTTATTTGTGCAATTGTTTGTGTAGGCAATTTTTGAGTTTTTAAGGTTTTATTCTACTGTACAGTTGTTTCTCATGCTTCAGAGGCCCCAGAAGCATCCAACCTGGCATAGGAAATCTCCAGACTTGTTCTCTTTAGATCTCCCTCTGCCAGGTGAGTAGTTATTATAATATTGTTAGTACATACTTTAATACACTTTGGATCTCCCTCTGCCAGCTGTGTAACTGAGCCACAGCCTCTAGAGGTCATCCTTACAGTGCTACTGACAAAAAATAAGTATTTATAGTAAAGGAAGTTGGTCAATGCTAAAAGGCTAAGCATTACTAGAGGGTGGTAAATTGATAAGAATGTAAGTAAATGCCATGAATTAAATTATGATAAAAAGGTCTATAATCATGCTGTCAGCTATCTGTTATGAAAATACTTCATCATTTCATCCTGGAAGTGCTGCCACCAGCTAAGAGCATTATTCTGGATTGACTGATGCCAAGTGTCCATGCAAATGTATAGTTATAGAGTGCAAGTGGCAAGGTGCGGTGAGGTGTCAACAGTGGTGCTAAGAATAAATAATGTCATAAAAGTAGTCTTGGAGTAATTGAAGGCTCTAGCTACAAGTTATTAGTGTAAAAATATGGAAAAAATTAGTGCTGGAAGTGCTAGAGATGATGTTAACTGTGGTTGGGTATGCTGGATGTTATGCAGTACAATGCCATCTCCAGCACCTGGTGTGTGTAGTGTGAGAGGAGTTTTGACAGGGTCCTGGTGTGCTTGAGCAGATGTGATGGAGCAATGTACTTGATAATAGCATCTCAGATGCTACTTAGCAAACTGTGAGCACTGTAGCTTAGACAAAGGTATTGAAAAGAAAAAAGATAATGCAATGCAATGTGCCTATAAGTAGCACTGTAAATAACAAAGACAATAAAGACAATGCTAGCACTCAACTTAGTAGTGACAAAGTCAGGTCAAGCTAGTGCAATTTGAATGCTAAAAGTAACTGGGTGCTCAATGGGTTATGATTTGTTGTTATATACATGTGAAGTAGCTAGCTTTTATACTATGTGCTACTATATTTTCAAAATAAGTCTATCTGTAGCACTACCAATTAGTGCCTTTCCTTGTGATTCCAGCTGGCAACCTGTCAACAGCAACCTGCAGCACATATATGACAGTGACCAATGGCATTATACTCCATTGGCCATGGCAACTTTAAACTGACTTAAAAGTTGTATGAGTCTGCTCATTTTTTAATGTAATTCTGATTGTCCAGGCTACTCTGGGATATGGTCAGAAAATCCTCGACAGATGTCTCACAGTTCAGATTTCTTTTGAGCTGACTTAACATGAAGTCATCAATTGTCTGAACATCTAGTCTGCTTGCTACAGTTATCTCATTATACAAAACCTACATGCTTTGCACCTATAGCAGGCATCTTGCAGCTTAAACATTGCTAAGCTCTCAGTTTTCTTGCTGCACACCTTGCTACACCTCACTTACATTCACTCACTCTTTTCTTTTTAGATGCATTCAGTCATTAGTGCACTCTTTTTACTGCACATACCTTATCAACTGTCCTTACCAACTCACTCCATAACTTGCTGTTAAACTTGTTATCTGATGTGTTTTCTGAGACCTGCCCAGAACTCTAGCTTTTACTTACTTTAGTAGTCAATATTATATTATATTTATTATAATATAATATTATTATTTACATATTATAAATAGTTTACACTTGCTGCTTACTAAGCAGCTTATTATTGTTTTATACTACATTGTCAATAGACTGGATTGGTCTGATTCTGTGTAGTGTGAACTTTGAGCTCACTCAAACCATAACTTCATTGTATTTTTTTTAATTTGCCAGCTAGGATCTATTGCCTAGCATCTGACATCAGTTGCTGAGTTTGTTGACAGAACTCTATCAGCTTCTCGAGCTTCTTGCACAGCCACACCATGCAAAATTCAAACAGGGAATCAATGAGTAACCCTATATCTGCAGTCACCACTGATGGTGGGTGAAACACCCACAATCTACGGAGAGATCCAGCAGACACTCAGGACGTGCAAGCATCCAATGTGGGTCAGTCAAGACCCAAGGCTCAAGATCAAGGTTGGAGCACTGACTTGCCTGGGAATAAAAGCAAGGCCCAGAGAGCTGAGAGCTTGCAACAAGATGGCCAGCAATGGCTACAGGACAAGATGCCTGGGGGATTAACTCCCCCCAGTTACACAGCTGCCAGAAGGACTGTGATGGTCCAGCTAGCTAGCTTCCAAAGGACCCTCTGATGAGGTCAGGCAGTTAACAGGTGCTCAGAGCACCTCAGAAGACACTGAGTTGTTGGTACGGACTGGGGAATCTATGCCCCTGAGCCAGAGTAATGGGGCCAGGCAGGCTGCGGTAGGCTCAATGCCCACCAGGATAGTAGATGCCTGCATAGAGGAGGTACTGGAGGAGGATGTGACTTCCGAAGTAGGCAGCACGGAAAATTGTTTCCCATGCACACTAGCTGTGGAGGAAGTCCAGGAGGTTGCAGATCTCCTGAAGGAGGTGGTTAAGTTGTTTAGCAATGACAATGCCAGAGCAGAGGAGCAGTGGTTGAAAACTGCTTACACTGTGCACTTGTAGGTGTTCTGGAATTTACATCCAGAGGTGATGAAATACACTACCCAGGTGTGACTTGAGCATTATGCTTCTGCGCATATAGTAGCACTTAGGCAACAAGAGCACAAGATGCCCACTGTATTCAGTACTAAATATACTAATTTAATAGTGAGAGTTATCACTATAGAACTCCAGATGTATTTGCAGGGTAAGGCTGCAAGGCAATCGGGGGTGTTGACTCCCTGGAGCCACATGTCCAAGGAATGCTCAGCACATCATAATCAAGACGTTGGAGTCAAGCTAGTGGAAGCACTAGCATGGATGCAGGAAGTGCCTGAAGTAAAACCAGTGAGTACCTTTTATACTCCAGCAGGACAAGCGTGGTGTGAGGAGCCCCCACACATGCATAACTAAAACCCTAGGACAGAAATGTTGGGTGTGGAAGAACAAGCGAGTACTGCTTGTAAGGTAGAGAGTGAGGCATCCTTGATGCCATGTGTACCAATGGCAGAAACATTGAGCGACAGAGTTGCGTATCAGCATATGTGCAATAGTAATATGAGGACTAAGGGACAGTCCCTTATTGACAATCAGGGTATTATATTCGAGGGCACTAAGCCTATTGATGAGATGCATTGTCAATTCATAACACAGGGCCAGAAGAATCAAGCTTCTCCAGAATCAGGACGGCACAACAATCATGATCGAGGAGATTTCCTTGATCGAGATGGCACCACCAGACATGATGTTTCTGGTAGAGGCCAGAACAAACACCCTAGATCAATTCTCTGAGATGAGGGCAATTATTCCCACAGTCAAGGAGGCTTGGGACGTTTGCTGCAGGGTAGACAAGGGAAATCACTTCCTCAAGCTGCTGATTTAGCGACTAGATCTCCAGGCCAGCAAAAGGCCATTTGTATGCACCATGAAGCCATGCACAATCATTGTAATCGAGTATTTGATGATGCCTTGGGAGTAGCCTTACAGTTACTAAATGGGGTGAAGCTGCATAAAGCAGAAAGTAGGCATATTTGTGCCTATACAGGCGTGTCCAAGTTCAGTGACTTGGAGGACTGGGCAATGGACATATGTACTCACCTCGCCATATGCTTATATGGAGGTGACCATATGGAACAAGAACAAATTTTTGTTCTGCCCAAGTTCTTGACTGGAGAGGCCATGGGGTGGTTTTGACAAGCAGTATTGCATGTCAACCGGGTCCAGTATGATTGGACATTCAAGGAAGTCCTTACAGGACTGTACAATCAATTCATGCACCCCTTGACGCTACCGAATGCAAGGCAGGACTTTCAGACTGCCAAGTACACCAAGAAGTTGGATGTACAAGGGTTCTATGACACCTTTAATGATCATGCTCAGAATATGGCAGTATACCTGGACAAGTACACTATGCTCAAAACATTCTTGGATGGTATCCTAGCAGACATGAGCCGCTATCTGATATGTGAGGACAGGCTGTTCCCAGAGGTCAACAATGTGGAGGAGTTTGTGGCATATGCTATAAGATATGAGCAGTCCCTTAAGACTGCTAACTACTATGAGCATTGTAGTGGCCACAAAGGGGGAAGCAGGTGACTACCGCCTGCTGGGGCACCCTCATAAGGTCAGCTTGTGGAGACCTTCCTGGCTAAGAAGGCTGGCTTGGATTGTGACCACAACATGCGGTTTATAGTATGCAAAGCTCTTGCTGTGAATTGAAAGCAAAGCCGCCCATGACCAGAGCGAGCTCCAGACAGAGAACATCCTAAGCCAAGGCTGGAAGTCAAGCTGGCTAACCCAGCTGGTCAAATGGAGACCTGCTTCACATGTGGCCAGCCAGGCCACTCTGCTACCAATTGCCCTGCAAGGGCAGGAGCCCCCTGAAAGGGGTATACACTCCATGCCCACCTTTGTGCCGCACATACTGTAGCTGCAAGTGGGAGTGACAGAGATATCTCTGCCAAGTCTGGGGCTGAGCACTCCATGAGCAACCAAGAGCCCCCAGAGGAGGCATCAGGCACTGAGCCCAAGAGTGTGGTGGTGAAGGGGGAGGAGTACGTCACAGTGGACATGTACAACGATGCCTATGACAACAAGTACTACAGTTGCAACAGCGACTCTGAGTGCCTAGTGGCAATGACAGATTGGCTGTCTTTAAACGATCACGACAAGAATAATGTTGTACAGATGAAGAAGATGACTCTTTGTTGAGCAGAGGGCACTTTGCAGCACTTTACATTGAAGCAGGCAGACAAGAAGTGTCTGATCTTGTATGTAGATGTAAATGGCCACAAAGCATGGACTTTATGAGACTCTGGGAGTACTATTTTGGGTATTACGCCCTAATTTACTCGCGTGTACGGAATTTCCATACAGGAGTTAGACATGTCATTGGCATTGCAGCTGGACACTGTAGGGAGCCATGCTATGGTGCAGTATGAGACAAACGTAACTGTCCAGACACCGGGCTCACATAGCTGGGAATATATGGATGTAATGAACTTTTATCACTATGACATGATACTGAGAATGCCATTCATGCAGCATAACAAAGTCATGCTAGACTTTGAGCACTGTCAGGTGCTAGTGAATGGAAAAGTGATCCCAGCAGAACAAACTACAGCAGACAACACTGATAATTGCCTGCAATGTCACCGCACTATGGAGAAGCACAAGGATTCTCCCTGACTTGATTGGTGCAAAGCACCGGCGGTGGAGGATGTGGATGAGGAAGAACAGGCTATGCCTGGACTGAGCTCAGACCACAACATGGTGATGATGAGCAAGGAGGAGTATCAAGCCTCCAAGACAAGAGATGAGCAAATACTCACCCCTGATGCTCGAGGTGCAAAGCCTCCAGATAAACACCAGCAAAAGGTGAGAAAGCTTGAGGACTCAGTAGATGTATGTCTACCTACGTCCTCACAAATCAAGCTAGATGACTTGAGGGACAGCAACCGAGAGGTGGAAGCCTCATATTGTGAGGACACACAGTCCTTATAGAAGCAACCAGCTCCCCTTCCTGAGTATGACTAAGCATATGACCTTTGAATGCCACAGGAGTGGAACGAGCTGGTGGCAGCCACATGTGTGTGAAATGTGCACCAGCGACAGATGACTGTTACACCAGCATATCACTAGCCAGCATTGGACAAAGTATCCATAGCATATTCCTTTATATGTAAAGAGAAAAACCTCGTGGGCCATAGGGCAGCGATAGTGGAACCTCTGCTAAGGCTGCACATACCTAATGACAGTCTTAATCAGGTGCTCACAATACGTGAGCAATATGCACAGCAGCCTCAGCCACTATCTGCTACGGTGGAAGTACTTCTTCTGATGTGTTTGAAGGGGAAACAGAAGGCAATGAGCCTTCATGAGAAAGATATACCTTGGTTGCATCAGCAATGGCAAGAAGAATTTGCCAAGATGGTCAATGGGACCAAAGAGGAGCTCCTACCATGGTTGGAAGTAAACCATGAGATCAATCTCATAGACAAGAGCAAGCAATACAAGTACTACTTGCCGCACTGTCCACACACACTTCAGAAGCAACTACACAATAAAACTAATTGCTATTTGAATGCTCAATGGTGATCACCATGCACCACTGCTCAGGCTGCACCATTACTATGCATCCCAAAGAAGAACGGGACCCTTTGCACTGCTCTTGATGCACGTCAGCACAACAATAATACTATAAAGGATGTAACTCCTTTACCACATCAAGAGGTAATACAAAAAGATGTAGTAGCTTGAGCAAAGTATCACTCAAAGATTGACCTCATGAATGTTTATGAGCAGGTGTGCATTTGCACTGAAGATGTACCCAAGATCATGTTTGCATCGATTATGGGCATATTTACAAGCAACATAATGCAGATTGGAGACTGTAATGTCCCTGCAATCTTTCAGAGGTTAATGACCTCTATATTTTGAGATATAATAGGACGTTTTATGCACATCCACTTAGATGACATATTCATCTATTTGGATTTCATGGAGGAGCACAAGCAGCACCTCAGAGTCATATTTAAATGACTATGCAAGTACAAGTTGTATTTGAAATAAAAAAAGTGTGAGCTTTACGCTCAGAGTATAGATTGCCTAGGGCATGTTATCGATAAGCAGGGTATACACCCCAATCAGGACAAGCTTGACCACATTTAGGAGTGGCGCATGCCACAAAACTACAATGACATCCAATGGTTTGTTGGCCTTGTCAACTACATATCAAGCTTTTTGCTCAATGTTACTGCCTATACTGGGCTACTCATGGCTATGATGCAAAACAGGTCACCGTTCAACTGGAGGCCACTGCATTAGCAGTGCTTCAAAATGGTCAAACAGATCTGTACAAAGACTCTGGTTATTTGACCAATTGACCCTAGATAGAATGAGCCTATTTGGCTCATTTGTGATGCGTCTAAGATGGGCGTTGGTACCATGTATGGCCAGGGAAGTAGCTGGCAGACGTGCTGCCCAGCAGGGTTCACGTCAAAGAAGTTCACTACCACCCAGCAAAACTATGCTGTGCACGAGTTAGAGACCCTAGCCATACTTGAGGCTCTCCTCAAGTGGGAGGATAAACTAATGGGATACCCCATCCATATCATTACCAATCACAAGGTGCTTGAGTTTTTCAAGACTCAGGTGAACTTGTTGCTGTGTCAGTGATGGTGGATCAACTATATGTTGAGATACCAATTCAACATCACCTATGTTAAAGGTGAACTCAATAAAGTAGCAGACTGTTTATCTTGCTACTTTGAGAGTGATGTAGTCAGGGAGGCTCATGAGCCTCATAAGTATGTGCAGGCAGATTGCCACATCGACCCAGATGGGGAGGATTTACCTCTCCATTGGTACCAGGAGATCAGGAAACATGTCCTGGATGTACGTGCAATGCACAACAATGAATGGAGGTGAAGTACTTGCCTCAGGGAGCAGCGTGAAGAGCAGGACATAGCTGCTGAGCTGCTCAAAGAGCATGAGGTCATGGACCCAGCCTTGCCTGGGGAACCCAAGCACCCCGATTGACTCTTTACTCTGGCTGAAATGCTAGAAGGCAAATTGCCTTTGTCCCAGCCATCTAGCCTGGAAAAAAATGACTTCTGAAAGGAAGTCATATGGGAGTATGGACATGACTCCCTCTTCACCAAGATAATCACCAATCCTGATGACTATCCTCGGTTCAGGCAGGAGCCTGATGGTTTGTAAGTACATATTTATAAAAATATAAATAAAATTATATTATAATAAATATAATATAATTTTAACTATGTCTACTAACTAAAAGCTATGTGGCTGTAGCCACATAGCGCACTATGCTATACTCCTGCAGGCTGCTATTGTTCCCTTGCCAGTGAGCCTGGCCAAAAAGCTTATAGATGTTAATGAAGCAGGCAACCCTACTATTCCACTAGCAGCTAACTCTGACAATCCAGTGCCAGTGAACACTGGCACTAGTATAATAGACTATCATATTCTTTTTCTTCTATTACTATATATATATATCTTACTTCACTGATGATTAAGATCATTACATAGTCTGAAAGAGAAGGTGTAATGCTCCTAAATTATTATTCATTTTGTTGGCTGAAGCTTATATAAGCTTTAGCTCTTATTTTCATACTTAATAGTACTGGTCAATCCAAGATGGACTGGTTCTATTATGTGAATTTAGCATCTAAATCTTGTAATCTGTTACAATTGTTGCATAATTTGCTGGAAATCCTAGTCTATTGTGCTTAAGTGCCTGCAAAAAGATTCTCTGATATTTTAAAAATAGTAAGAACTTCTCACTAAAGCACAAAGGTTCCAATGATAATGAAATAAAGTTGGTCAGATGGAGTGATGCTAGCTGGGCACAAGATATGCATGACAGGAAATCCATCAGTAGATAGAAAGAAGTTCAACATCAATGGTAGCACAATATCTATCCACAGTTGAGGCTAAATACATAGTCTTTTTGAACACTACATACTGATAGGATTCTGCTCAGGCTGAATGCATTACTAAACAAGATATGCCTACTCTTGTCAGTTGATCTGGAGATGCAGGCTATTTTTTACTGGCTCAGTTTATCTTTAGCAACTTAAAGTCTTATTTACTAGTCAACATTTGTCAGGGGACTCCTTATTTCTTCCCTCTTTCACTCCTTCTTCCTTCATTCTCTCTTTATTTATTTTTTTATTTCTTCTGTCATTCTTTTACTTTACTGCTTTTATTTTTTCAACACTATCTATTGATACTACTTTCAGCCTTTGGGGTGCTCTGGTTCTTTAGCTATCATTCAGACAAGTGTGGCCCCTTCAACACCACATACAGGCTACTTATATAAGCTAGAGTTTGTTAAAACTCGATAACCAATACTGACAGACAAGTAAGTAAACGTCTGTCAGGTAAATTATATCAGTAAGTATTATCTGGTATTAATGTAGTCTGTACTCACCCTTAGTTCAATTACAACTGACTGAGGGTGTATGTATCCTATGTCTGTATATATATATATTTGAGAACAATGGATTGGTTTTGTAACAATATTATTGGCCTTGGCGCTAGAGCCACTGGCCATGGTGGATAAAGGGGGAGATGTGATGCTTGTCAATGGTGCATGTATTTCGGGTGTCAACAGAGTTTGCCAGAATTTGCCCCTTGTTTGTGCAATTGTTAATTTAGTCAATTTTTGAGTTTTTTAAGGTTTTGTTGTACAGTTGTTTCTCATGCTTCAGAGGCCCCAGAAGTGTTAATCCTGACATAGAAAATCCCTAGATTTGTTCTCTTTGGATCTCTCTCTGCCAGGTGAGTAGTTATTATAATATTGTTAGTATATGTACTGGATCATGGAAATAACAACAAATAGGAACCCCAGTCAAACTTGCCAGTCTGAATTTGTCTCTCTGAAAAGTCCAGTACTAGCAATGTCTTTATCATCCTTGTTGTTTACAGTGCCAACAGTGGGCATTATTATGATATGATATTATCTTTTTGTCATAACTTCAACAGAACACTAGCATTTACAGTTTGTCAGGTAGCATCAGGAGTGCTCATACCTAGCACCTCTCTTGACATTAGTGTCTCAAGCACACCAAGACTCTGCCAGAACTCCTCACAATTTAAAATATGCCACATGCTAGGACAATGTTTCATGATGTAGCACCTAGCATACCCAACCACAGTTGGTGTCATCAACACAAGGCTATATGGCTCAGGACTATGCTGAAAGAACTGAATTTTCTGCAGATATTGGCTATTATAATCTATTCTAACAGTGAAGCATTGCTTTATCCCAGAACCCAGTATCACACACTCAAGCCAAATATATCAATATTCAATATTATTTCCTTAGAGAACAAATATATAGAATAAAAAACATCAAACTTGAATTTGTACCTACTCATGAAATGATTGCAAACATCTTTACTACAGCCCTGCCTTGAGAAAAATTTATGAAATTTTAAGCGAAACTAGGAATCCATCCTCAAATGTTGATGAGTGGGAGTGTTTTACAAAATGCTGACTGACCTCAGATGATGTCATTGCTTGTCATATTGTATGTCTCATTCATTAAACTTAAGTGCAAGTATATTTATAACTTATCTACACTTACTAACATCTTTTGTTTTCAAACTTAGTTTACATTATAGTTGCTCATTCTGAATACATTATATTCTATTCTGCAATATGCTGCAAGAAAGAATGGTCTCATTTCTGACTTCATCACCTCAGCCCTTTGGCTCAAATGGCCCAGCCAATGCTCTCTAAACCAATTCATTGCCTCATTTAAAATCACTTGCAACAATGCATGTGCTGCCAATGACCTGATTAGAAAACAGATATTTATTGGGGGCTGCCAGGTTACTATCTGAAAGGAAATTTGTGAACCAACTCAATGCAACAACTGCTAGCACTACAGCCACATAGTAAGGAATTGCAAACTGAATAGCATTTGTGCTATCTGCACAAGCTCCAGCCACTCTGCTGCTACCTGCACAGTGGTCAAGCATGGGTGCATTTCATGTAGCATGGACTTATCCTTGTGCCAGCTCAGACTACAATACACATGTGCCATGGCTTGTACTCTTTTGGAAGATAGTACTTTAATTTGTAACCCCATTGCCAAGCTTTGACAGCTGCTCAACCAGAGCTTTGACCTGACCGTATCTGGGGAAAATTCTCTTGCACCAATCAATGTATTCTGGTGGGTTTCTTTTCCCAAAAAAAAAATCGGAAAAAAATCTACAAAAAAATTTCGGGACCCGAATGGGGCGCTGGAGAAATTTCAAGGTCGTGACTTGCACTGTAGTTGTAGACCATTTGCGGATCAGGACAGTGCGATTTTACGATACATCATGCATCAACGGCGATCCCCGTTTTCATCTCCGTGGCCATGAATTCTTCCTCGTCTAAATCCACGACGATACAATGGGCTTCAAAGCCAGGTCATCGTCTATCAAACTTCTTCTGTTAGGTGCAACCTGCACTCTCCTTCTCATCATCTCCACCAAGCCCAGCGTCCTTGCACCAGTCAACTTCCTCACACGTACAGGATTCAATTTCGACTACATACCAGGACAATGCCCACCTCGAGCCTATGGAAACGGCCGTTGGACTGGCCCTCATTACCGCACGGATATCTCCGAAATGACAAACCAGTCTCAAGCACTTGCTTTCTCCGGTTTCGAGGGATGTGCCAGCTCGCGCGAGTTCTACTGGCATCTCGCCTCTGACAACATTGACCACTGGGACCGGTTTCCTAACGCTCAATCCTACAAATGGACTGTTGGCCCAAAGGATGGGTGTGAGGGCCTGGGTGAGCTGAACAAGGAGAACATGGTCAGGGACATGGTACAGCAGGGTGGATGGCTATTGCTCGGCGACTCTATCACTGAAGGCCACTTCTTCTCGTTATCATGTCTTCTATACCCACACGTCATTGCTACACCAACCTACACTCCGAACTCATACTTTGACCGCGCTTGGCCGCAGAATCTCTACCTGAACCCCGACTCGCCGCTTGTCAAGGAAATGTACATTCCTCCCAACTTTAACATCACGAACACTCCACTTGCCACTTTCCGACGCATCGATCTTCTCATGACACCCGAAGAGCTTGTGCAACTTCATAACACTCTTCACCCGAACACTCGCGCGGATTTTTCCTTGTTCTCGGATGAGGCGACATGGAATTTGAGCCCGACCGAGTACCTCCCTCTGTTCTTTGAAAACGGATATAGTACACTTGTGGTCAGTACAGGAGGTCATTGGACGACCACACTTTTTGGTGGATATGGGAAAGACATGCCTCAGGCATTTAAGGGTGCGAAGCTCGGCATTGATGGTGTGATCGATTTCTTTGAACATGCTATGAGAGAGTGGGCTACTGGTATCCAGAGTGCCTTAGATGAAGCCGCTGTGAAGGATCACGGCGCGAGGAAGAGACAGGTTGTGGTTCGCGCGTACCTTCCCGGACACGATGAGTGTCATAGAATCAAACAACCCTGGATGGAAGTCCGACCTGAAGGTAGCTATTCCTACAACTGGAGGAGCATCTGGAGATATAATGAGGTATTTGAGGTGTGAAATGTTCAACTCTTACAAGCTTGTTCTTCACTAAAAATAACGCTCTTAGAAAATACCAACGGAAACACCCGGAAAATACCCTGACCTGCATTACCTTGCTATCGAGCGACCTGGGCGCCTACGGCCCGACGCGGTATGCATCTCATTATAAGCGTTCGTCCCTCGACCTCATCCTTTCTTCTAGCACACTACGAGCGATTGTCTCCACATCATGACTGGCGCTGGCATCATGGAGGGCTGGTCTCACTACATCTGGCATTATGTGTCGAACGAGCTAGGACGTGGGCGACATTCACGCGTGCACACCTAGATACTTCATTGAGGACGGAACCTCTGAGAGTTGGAAGTGAACAATGGAACATTGCCTTCAAAAAGGAAGCAAATACTTGTATGAATCATTTAAATTGCTATTTATCGCATTGTTCATTTATTCGCCTGTTTTTTTTTTTTCCTTACTGCACTTAAATGTTAGCTGTCGCTACATATTTATACCTTTAGAGGTCCATTCTTGCAACGTAATACCACTGAGTTCATTATTGAACATCTGCGTAAGCAATCTCGTGCTGGCAAGAATGACACAACCACGGCGTAACTAGCTAGCCGAGTGCAGTTCCTGTGCACTGAAATTTTGGAAATTCCTGGCCATTATTGATGCCAGGCTTTTGGAGCATACATCGGATTATACACATGCAAGACGGTAGAGCGCGGCAGCAGAAAGAAACGTGGGGCTGTGTGACAATAGCACGTCGCGCCATACGGTGTACCGATACACTGCCGTCTGGAGAACGCTTACCAGCGGAACATGTGCCTCGTCGGTCGCATGGGGGTTGGTTGGCGTTTCGGTTACACAAGAAATTGAATCTCCGACAAATTGATTGTTATCAAACCCTGCGGTTGGTCTCAGAGCGCGACACCTGTAGCTACCACATACTGCGCCGAATTAGGCGTGGAATATGACTAATATTCCATGCTTATTCCGAACCCAGGCACTTCTCGCTGTTAGGGCCCCGAAGGGAAGCACCAAAGCCGAAGAAGCTAGGAGGCATAGGGAAAGAGTAAGTGACCTGGAAGGCGATGGGTCCCGGGTATGGGTGTACTCGGACGGCTCGATGCGGGAAGAGGGACCTGAAAAGGAGATTAAGAACACGGGCTGGGGGATAGTAGGCTATCACCGGGGAAGAGAAATTTTCTCGAGCAGAGGAGGCATGGGCCATAAAGCAGAGGTTTACGATGCCGAGCTGGTGGGACTGACGCAGGCCACGACGACAGCCATAAAATTCACGAGACAACATGAACAGGTAAAGCACATACATATTTTTGCTGACAACATGGCAGCGGTGATGTCGGTGTACGGACCAAAACCGGCACCAGGCCAGAGACAGATGATCAGGACCACATACGCGGTGGATGAGTTTCTACAGGGCGATGAGGAATGAACAATCAGTGTGGAGTGGTGCCCAGGACACAAGGACGTTGCGGGGAATGAATGAGCAGACAAGGAAGCAAAGCTGGGGACGGAGATATGGGCACAAGATTACATGATGGTAACCAACGCGAAGAGGAGGACAACGAAAGAGGAGGCTCTTAGAAGGTGGAAGGAAGACTGGCAGAGAGCTCCACCCACGGGAGGATTCACCATAGCTAACAGACTGTGCCCCAGATGGAAACTGAGGGAACACGTAGTACACACACCCAGGGAGGTGTTTGGGAGGCTCACACAGTGCCAAATGAAACATGGGTTTATTGGGAGGCTCACACAGTGCCAAATGAAACATGGGTTTATTGGTGAGTACTATGCTAAATTCGTACCTGACGAACCAGTAGGTTGCCCATGCGGAGAATGGTTCCAAACACAAGAACATATAATTCAAGCGTGCCCAAGATACGAAGAATATAGGCATATACTACGGGAGGCTGACGAACGACTGGAATTGGGAGAGCTGTTGGAAACAAAAGAGGGACTTGGAGCAATGGCCAAATTCCTGGAGAAGTCTGGAGCATTCACAAAAACTGGAAGAAAGAGAGCCCAAAAAGAGACGCCAACAATTGATGACGAAAAAAATGAGGAAGACAAAGAAAGCTGGTGGAGGAGGATGGAGGGACATGGAGAGGGGAGGCAGGAGTGAGGGAGGTGAGAAGAGAGAGAGAACGGGAAGGGAAGGATGAGGAGGAGAAGGACAGTGATAGGACCCCATACAGGATCAGCACATCAATGGCAGGTGACGGCAACACGGCACAGGCTCAGGATACCTTAGCATGCGCTAATTAATCAATTTTGGCAATATTTGACGGCTGTGCATGGCAAGAAGCAGATCCAATCAGTGATAGCGCCGACAGCAGACAGAATGACAACTGACAGATGGCATCAGTCACTAACGACAGCGCTTAGGAAGAAGCCTGATGATCTATCAAAAACTGACGGACAGCTTGGTGTTTGACCTTGGCGTCTGACACCGCTTAGCGCCTCGATCTGGCACCTGACATCGCTTAGGTGTTTTGACAGACAGAAGGGTGATGGATTGATGGTTTAGCATTGCGATCTGCTGCCTGGGGCTGCTAAGGGTCTTGAATGGACGGTAGGGATCTGAAACCATTGGAGCTACCCCTATAAAACTTTCTAGTTTACCGCACTTTGGCGTTATTGGTTACTGGTGATGGTGAACTCATTGTAGTATAAAAGTACTTACCAACTTGTACATACAAACAAGAACAGAGTTTCCTGCTCTCCTTACTCCAGTCTCCCTTATGGTCCCAATCTCATTTATGGTCGGCAACGTCAAAGTCATTGGCAGTTGCAGACTATCGCTAGCCCTTGACATACTCGCACCTTGCAGCTATGGCAGGCACTAACGTTACTTAGACTTCGCTAAGCTTACGGTGTTCTTGCCCCTTACCTTTGCCGTGTTCACTTACCGCTTCTTCCCTAGGTGCTTTACCTTAGCGCTTGACACTTGCCGACCTTTTTCTGACTTCACTTTATTTTCATAGGCACGTTCTCTGGGACCTGCCCAGGACTCCTCACATCACTTTTAGCATGCCCAACGCAAGCTTTTGGTACGGTAACACTATTGTTATATTTGTTACTGACCAAACTTTGGGCATCATCAAATTGGAGCCCACTGCGAGGGATCTCTAGGGCAGAATTCCACCAGAAACCCGTCTGCTAGAGCAGTCGGCAGAAGACATAGCTCCTTCCCACCCATCAACTCCACAACCACCTGGTGCCTTGCTGAGTCTCTCTCTCGCACAGGAACTACAGAACGCCACTGTAGACGCATTTCCTGATCTCTTCCCGCATTCCCTCGATTATAGCGCCGACGACCCCTTAGCGTTGCTGTTTGCTGTACCGCAACCTGTTACTCCCATTACTCCTCTAACACCGCTTTCTCAACTTGTTATTTCTCTTACCCCGTCGCCATTACCTAGAACTCCTTTTCCACATCCACTAACTGAACTTGCCACCACAGTCGCCATGGAACAACAAGTTCAGTGCATGCCACCACGTAACCACTTCTTGGCACTGAAATGGGACGAGTCCAAGCCATGGGAGCTCTCTCAGTATTTCAAGGAATTAGAGTATTTATTCAGGGATTGTGGAATTACCGACCATACACAGATGAAGGAATACGTGGCAAGGTACGTGTCATATGACACGGCAGAGACGTGGACAGGTCTTGCCGAGTTTGCCGTCTTTGTTCCTGCCGCACCACCAGTTCCAGCCCAAGGTGCTTTGTATGAGGACTGGAAGACAGCGGTAATCCAGTTGTACCCTGGCACAGAGGAGGCTACCCGATACACAGTAAATGAGTTGCAGAAATTAGTTTAGGAATCATTTGACAACGGCACTTCCTTGCTTGGCGCGTTCTCTACATATTACCGTAAGTTCCAGAAAATCGCTAGATGGCTTCTGCAGAATGGCAAGCTCTATATTAACGAGGAACGTCACCTATTTCAACAGGGCATCTCAACTTCATTGTGGACTCGTATTGCTCGTCGCCTAGAAATTGTCCAGCAGGCCCATCACCCAGAGGAGCCATATAACGTTGCCGACGTCTTTGAAGCCGGTAAATGGGTTCTCAAGGGAACGGACACTGGTGTTGGTATACAACGCGCTAGGACAAGCCCACCCCCTGAGCAAACCAACAGTATCATTCCCATCCTGCCTCCTGCTACCAACTTCGTTAAGAAAGAGGAGCTCAATGCTGCCATTACCGCCGCTGTCGCTTCCGCCATGACGCGTATTGAAACCATGATCACAACCAACCTTACTGCTAACTGACCCGCTAATGTACCTGCACCTGGCCCTTGCCACTTCTGTGGGGAAATTGGACATACTATGACTAGAAGACGCTGCACAACTTTAGAGAATTATATTCAGCAAGGAAGAATTTAAAGGGCTATTGATGGCAAGATAGTCCTAACCACTGGCGCCACCATTCCCAACTACCCAGACAAGAAGTCCTTCTAGGAGCGGGTTGATGAATGGCATAGGCGCAACTCAGGACAAATCGTCACCGGCACGCTTTCCGGCAATGCCAACCCAGACCCTGACCAGGCGACTCAACAACAAATGATTCACGAGGTCTTACACTTTGACAGTGTTGGCGACCACCCTACTTTCTTGTGGGAAGAGCGAATTGCTAAGCTACAGCAAGAATTGGATTCGCTTAAAAATCAGGTTTTTGATGGGGTTGAAGTTAAGCAGCCTAAGCAACCTCTCAAAGGATATAAGCCAATGCCTCCTGCTCCTGCCGCACCTCCAGAACCATCTTCGTCCACTGCCGCCCCTGAACCGCCTTTGCCGCCTCTCCATCCCTACTCAGGAATTCCTGACCGATATCACACTCCCGCACAACGAAACTTTGCCGCTTCCGAGAAGCATCCTGAAGGTGGTTACCGACCTACCGTGCCAATATTCGACATAGAAAAATCAAACCACATCTTTAACTGCATCATAAAAACCGCCATCACTTTATCAGTTGAAGAACTCGTCCGCAACCAGGTCAAGACAGCAGTTACTCCCTGACGACCCTTGGCGACAGCCGTTGCCAAGGTTGATGAACTCGACGATGCGCTTCCTGGTTTTTCTGTTACAATCGACTCTCCTGTCACCGATGAGCTTCCTGCCAACACCGTCGCTAATGCCACCTCTGTGGACCCAGTGGAGACCTATCTTAGGTCAGTAGACCATGGAGAAGACCCTGCAATCCTTACCGTTGCCCAAGAATCACATGCTATTCGCTCAGTCGCGCTAACCGTAGACAATAAGCACGAGGTAGAGGCAATTGTGGATAGCGGGTCTCAAATCATTTCGATGGCAGCTGAAGTTGCTAACGATCTGGGCCTCATTTATGACTCTACCGTTATACTAAACATGCAGAGCGCTAACGGTACGGTAGACAGATCTTTAGGCCTTGCCAAGAATGTGCCTTGCACCCTTGGCGACATCACTTTCTACTTGCAGATACACATTTTGTGATCCCCGGCATATGATTTACTACTCAGCAGACCCTTTGACGTCTAGGAGACAACAAAAAGGCGCCTTCGCTAAGCCACCTGAGTTTACTGACCAACATGCCAACAAACGACCCCACAGGTGTTTTCACAAACCATTGAGGAGGTGATTGGCGACGATCACGGAGATGTGGCGCTAATGCTGGAATATGACCATTCTACTGGTCTTGTAAATGTCGTGTCCACTGCTTCTCTTGATGAAGATGTTTTAACTACTTTATCTGCTACCAACGCTGAGCTTTCCCAGAAAAACCCAAACATTACCGACTCCGCTCTAGCATACTTGTACCTTACCGCTTCCGAATCATTTCAAAATATTGTGTCTACCAATACATATCTCACTACCCTTCCCAGAGCCTCGTCTCCTGCCGTTCTTGGACTTGCCGCTCTTCAGGCTACAGTTCCCCTTTCCACCTCTGTGTATAACCAAGCTAACGCTCCCAAAAGGAAAGGGGTTCAAGTCAAAAAGAAATATAAGCCTGTTGCGCTTAAAACAAAACCCATCGCTATGCACTCTCCCGAGACGTTTAGAATCGAGCGCCAGATCATTGGCAACCCCCTTGCTGACATGCCAGCCTTATCACCAAATCTGCCACGCTTTCAGCCCACAGGACATTTTACCATGGAATGCCAGCAACAATTCGCGAAGGAGCATGACACAGGATTTTTGACCAGAGATGAGTTGAATGTCCTTACCGATCTCGTCACTAAGCAAGATAAAGCCTTCACTTGGGAGGACTCGGAACATGGCAGTCTACGTACAGATTTCTTCCTGCCTGTTGTAATCCTGACCATTCCTCACGTGCTGTGGACTGAATACAACCGACCGTTGCTGCCTAGAATAGAAGCCGAGGTCTGCCAAATTATTAGGACCAAGATAAAGGCTGGTGTCTACGAACCCTCTAACAGCTCTTACCGCTCCCGGTGGTTTTGCGTCCTCAAAAAGAATGGCAATCTACACATAGTTCACAGCCTTGAACCGCTAAATAGGGTTACAATACGACACTCTGGAGTACTGCCTTTCCCTGACCATGTTGCTGAGTCCTTTGCCGGGCGTATTTGTGGCGCCACCCTTGACCTCTACGTTGGCTACGACGAACGTTTAATACACCCTTCTTCCTGTGACCTTACCACTTTTCAAACCCCTTTTGGCGCACTGCACCTAGTTACTTTGCTGATGGGCTGGACAAACTCAGTCCCTATATTCCATGATGACATCACTTTCATCCTCCAACCCGAGATACCGCATAATGTCCTTAGCTTTATTGATGATGTTGGCGTCAAAGGCCTCAAAGACTGGCGACTCGTAAACAGCTTACCAGCGACCCATCCCGAGAACTCCAACATTTGCTTAGCGCTATGGGAGTTTTTCCTGCTGCTCAATCGAGTTCTCCAACGTATGAAGTATAGCGGTGGTACCTTTAGCGGCCATAAGCTCCTCCTTTGTTCCTGCTGCTCAATCGAGTTCTCCAACGTATGAAGTATAGCGGTGGTACCTTTAGCGGCCATAAGCTCCTCCTTTGTGGGCCAAGGTTCAAAATACTTGGTCACATCTGTACTCCTGATGGACGCATTCCCGACGAGTCTTGTTTAGCACTCCTGGAGCAATGGGGTCCTTGCTGCGACTTATCTGAAGTTCATGCCTTTCTTGGTACCGTAGGTGTTCTCAGGATATTCATCAAGAACTTTGCCCATCGTGCACATGCCCTTAACCGACTCACCCGTGCTAACAAGCCCTTTGAGTTTGGGCCAGACCAGGTCACTGCACAACAAGACTTAGTAAAAGCCCTACAAGACGCCAAACCCCTAGTCCCCATCAATTATAGCTCTGCCGACCCTGTTATCTTGGTGGTGGATACCTCATACATTGCCGTTGGCTACTTCTTGTGTCAGTGCCTTAGCGACAATTGGAAACAGAGACGTTACAACTGCTTTGGGTCTATCATGCTAAACAACCGGGAATCTCGCTACAGTCAGCCCAAGCTAGAGCTCTATGGACTCTTCAAAGCCTTTCAGTCACTAAAGATGTATTTGATTGGCGTGCGGAACCTTATTGTTGAAGTCGACGCTAGGTACATTAAAGGCATGCTGCAAAATCCCGATATCCAGCCATCTGCTAGCATGAACCGGTGGGTAGTCGCTATCCTCATGTTTCACTTTGAGTTGGTACATGTCAAGAGCTCTTTCCACGGACCAGATAGACTCTCTAGGCGACCACGGCAGCCTGGCAACCCGGCAGTGGATCCACAAGCTGATAGCGATTTTGAGGACTGGATCGACTGATTACATGGTTTTGTCCACCTCATACAACAGCCAATTCCCCTACTACGATGGCAACAGCCTGCCAGTATCCTTCTACATCCCATTGTCCTTTACTGCCCTGAGACCTTTAGCGCACCTCACACATTCTACACAGCAAGCATTTCTGGTCAAAACTCGCCTCCCATAAAAGTCGTACAAGAACCTCATCCACTAAGAGAAGACAGTAGAAACCTGACCTACAATGCCATTCCCCAATCCGCCAAGGCAAAGGCGGAAGACAGTCGCCTGTTAGTAGTCAAACAATGGATACAAGACCTCAAGCGACCAGCAGGCCTTACGGACGAACAATATGCGACCTTTATCCGATATGCCACCCACTTCTTCTTTACCGACAACCACCTTTGGAGACGCCATTGAGATGGCGCTCACAAGCTGATCATTAAGCCAGAAAGTCGCTTACATGTCCTGCGCACCATGCATGACAAACTAGGACATAGAGATTTGTATGCTACCTGAGCCTCTTTGTTACAACAATTCTGGTGGCCACATGCTAGTACAGACATCGCCTGGTACATTAGGACTTGCCACCTCTGCCAAATTCAACAAACACGCCAAGTGCTTATTCCGCCTACTGTTGCAACACCAGCTCTCCTCTTCGGCAAAATCTACGCTGATACCATGCACATGCCCAAGTCCGGTCACTACAAGTACATTATTCAAGGTCATTGCTTGCTAATCCACTGGCCTGAATTTCGAATGCTTCATAGAGAAAACACAGAAGCGGTCGCTAAGTGGCTGTTTGAGGACGTCATTTGCCATTGGGGAGCGCTAAGAGAAATCGTCACGGATAACGGTGCGCCAATTATCAAAGCGCTAACATAGACGTCATTTGCCGTTGGGGAGCGCTAAGAGAAATCGTCACGGATAACGGTGCGCCAATTATCAAAGCGCTAACATATCTCGCCAAGAAATACAACATTCATCACATTCGAGTATCTGGCTACAATAAGTGTGCCAATGGCCTGGTAGAGAGACCCCACTTTGACGTTCGGCAAGCGCTCTTCAAGGCGGTTGATGGCGACGAGTCTCATTGGAGTGAGGCAACATATTCAGTATTTTGGTCGGAAAGAGTTACCATTCATAAGCGCATGGGTTGTTCTCCCTATTACGTGGCTACTAGCACCCATCCTTTACTTCCTGCCGACATTATAGAAGCAACTTATCTACAACTAGCGCCCAACAGTATCTTAGCGACTATCGATTTGATCGCCAGACAACCTATTGATCTCCAGCGAAGGAAAGAAGATTTAAAGCGACTCCACGAGGTAGTCTTTAGCGCCCGTCGCCAAGCAGCCTTGCAATTTGAAACCAAGCATAGCACCACTATCAAGAATTACAACTTCCCGAGAGGAGCGCTAGTGCTTATGTCCAACTCCAAAATTGAAACCTCATACAATAAGAAAATGTGCCCACGCTATTTGGGACCTTTGGTAGTTATCTCTCATAACCGTGGAGGTGCTTACATGCTCTGTGAATTAGATGGTTCAGTACTACACCGACCTGTTGCCGCCTTTTGCCTAGTGCCATACCTCACCAGAAAACACATTGACTTGCCACTGGAAGCGCTAGATATCGACACCGCCAAACTTAGGGAACTTGAAGAAACTGACTTATTGGACGATGATGATTTGCCGACTCTGATAGAAGAAGAAGAAAATGATTAGAAAAGATTATATTGATAAGCTCTCTTTTTCTATTTACTTATCTTACTTATCTTTCTTGCCGATGCTTACTATACTATATCCAACAGACATTTCCTTACATAGTCAAGTTGCAGCGCTAGCGGGTCGCCAACGCTTAGCGCACTGCGCAACTCTCGCCAAGGGTTTTACGCCATGATGATTTACTGAGCGTGGCCCTATTCCTCAAAATTTGTCTAAGTCCCTCTCCAACTACTCCTCTCGCTAAAACCTATCTTAGAATACTTGCCGCATGCTTTCTCTTTACTTTACTTTCTTTGCTCTCTGCTGCTGTGCTAACTCAGATTACAGGACTTATCCTTCCATTCGGCAAGAAGGCGGCAAGAGATTTATAGAGGCGTACGGTAACATACAAAAATATTTACAAACGGCCTATCTACGCTAAGGTCCGTTTACTCACTATCCTTGTCCATGGGCAAGGAGTCGTCAGAAACAGGCAGGGAGGACTCGCAAAGAGGGAGAAGGTCGCCAGGTAGAATATTGTTGGCGGTTTGCCAATCCATGGCGGCTTGGCAATCGCCCTGGTAATCGCAAAGCATGTAAAGGCTACGACCCAGGTTGGAATAGTGCAATTGCAGTGCCATTAGCTGACCCTGGACTCGTTCCCGTTCCCACTCCATTGAAGACTCCATCATTGCCACCCTCCTGGAATACCGCTCCAGCATGTCACAAGGATTGAGCACTATAACCAGGTAGACGAGGTCTTGACCCAGCCACTGGAAGGCGTCGCCAGTAACTGTCAGTTGCAGCTAAGGGGTCCAAGTAGGGTTAATCCTGGCGATTACGGGCCGCCTTGGTTCCAGCCCGGCAACATGTCAGCCCAGCACTTGTCACACTAGCGCTAAGAGTTAGCAAGAGACTCAAGAAGATATAAAAGTGACTTACCGCTCCCCGTGCCTCCTTAAAAGCCTGCCGGGTCGCCAGGGAAACAGTCTTCTTCCCCTTCATCTCCTACATTATGACCCCGGCCTCTTGCTCCTCGTCAAGGACAGCCTCCTCGCAATGCGGCAACAGCAGTCCTTTGAGCTCCTTATTGTCAAAGCTCAACTGCATTGGTGTAGTACTTGGTGTAAGTATTACTAATAGTTCTGGGGCTTTCTTGAAGTCTTAGAAAGTGTCCTCTAATCCACACTGGTGCTTGATAATAAAAAGCTTGATGTATTGGGTGCTTCACAGAATATCAAATATCCTGATGGGCAGAAGAAGGTTCTCAATAAACTCCAGCCTAAGCAGTTCACTCCCTGGGAACCACCGAGCCTTTGTCTACCAATAGACTTCCAATAAGAGGTGTTTAATAAACTCTAGCCTAAGTGATTCACTCTCTGGGAACCACCGAGCCTTTGCCTATCAATTGCCTGGTTATTCTCTACTCTACACTCTAGCCTAAGTGATTCACTCTCTGGGAACCACCGAGCCTTTGCCTATCAATTGCCTGGTTATTCTCTACTCTACCTGGACTATTTATACTAATTTTCCAGTGCACAGACCACCAGATCACATGACTTTTTGCTTTTGACCTCCCAGCATTCCTGACCTAATTTGTGGTTCCATTTTCCATTTTGGTGATGCATGTTTCAGTGCCACCATTCTATTCATCTCTTCCTTCCTCCATTCAATGCATGTTCCATTTTCCATTTTGGTGATGCATGTTTCAGTGCCACCATTCTATTCATCTCTTCCTTCCTCCATTCAATGCATGTTGCAGTGCCACCATTCCATTCATCCCTTCCTTCCTCCATTCAATGCATGTGCCACGATCCCATTCATCTCTTTTGACATCCCTCCATGCTTCTTTCCCTTTCCCCTTTCAGTCATATCAAATTGGGCATTGTCAGATCAGATCTTAATCTAGATCATCACAATTTGATCCCCTTTTGTCACCTCTGCCAGCCCCCATGCTTCCCCTCCCCATAACAGTGGTTGGACTATTGTTGAGTTGTTAGCTTGAGCTGGTCCCTGCCCTTGGTTCTGTACTATCTGTGTATTTATTGAGGTGTTTTTGGAGATATAATTTGTTGAGACTGCTACCAGGAGGCTTACAGTTTTCAGCCTTATAATTAAATGTTTATTTTGACTTCTGGTGTATGTTGTGTCCCTGACTGCTGGTACAGCATCGTATCATTGGCACCTAGACAAATCACGGTAAATAAGGAGACCAGATTTCCAAATACCACTTACCGCATATTGAGGAGCTGCCTTGCGACTCTGCGAATGTCGTTAGCGACCATCAGCAACGACAAGCAAAATCAACGCTTACCTTACGCTTGGAAGCACCTGCCAGCTTCCTCGGCAAGCCCGACTTGCTAGCCGGCAACACTGGGCTCAAAGTGCTGCCGGCACAACCATCCTTACTGTATCCCTCTGTTACCACCTGCCTCTCAGCAGCAGGCGCCTTCCCCGCAGCAACTCCCTCCATTTCCTTCGCCAACTCCCTGACCCGCTCCCACTCCTCCAGAGCCCTGGTGATCTCCCAGGCATCCTGGGAAATTTCTTCTTGCCGTGCCGCCAGCTCCTCGGCCACTTGCATGCGTGCTATGGGTGCCAACACCTCCTGTTTGCTGTGTGGAGATAAATCAGACCAGAGCTAAGTTATGATGAAGTGATTAGAAATACTCACTCTGCCACAGGCGTGCTTACCGTCATCGGCAACGCCCCGGACAGAATGTCCTCCAACTCGTCCTCGATTGTTGGAACGAGAGGGGGCGCCTGGAAACATAATCAGTTAGCGACACGGCAAGAACTGGAAGGTACTTACAAAACAAGCAAAAGGCGCTAACCACTTCATGCCACAATGATCCAAGTACCACAACCAGCACCATTCTCAAACCTCTATCTCGCAATCCCAACCCACGCCAAGAACACGCACCTCCAGCCACCACTCGTACAGCTTCATAACGGCAACCACCAAATTTACAGGCGCGTCCGTGCCAACGCCATTGATCCATTTGAGAAAATTGTTTGCCTTGACGATATAAGCGTGGGCCACGTCTTGGGCCTCATGTGAGGAAACAGGGGGCGGAGTTGGAATACGGAAAGACATTTTAGTTGGATGAGCGCCAGATAAAAGAGAAGAAGAAGAAACGAAGTCCAGACTCATGCGCTAGGACTATAAGCAAAATCTCAAGAATGCATGGACCACTTGTCACAAAAGTGGTAACGGTAACCATATTTGGTGACTGAGGACAGTCAATTTTTCAGTTGGGGGGAGATGATAGGACCCCATACAGGATCAGCGCATCAACGGCAGGCGACGGCAACACGGCACAGGCTCAGGATACCTTAGCACACGCTAATTAACCAATTTTGGCAATATTTGATGGCCGTGCACGGCAAGAAGCAGATCTGATCAGTGATAGTGCTGACGGCAGACAGAATGACAACTGACAAATGGCATCAGTCACTAACAACAGCACTTAGGGAGAAGCCTGATGATCTATCAAAAACTGACGGACAGCTTGGTGTTTGACCTTGGTGTCTGACACCGCTTAGCACCTCGATCTGGCGCCTGACATCGCTTAGGTGTTTTGACAGACAGAAGGGTGATGGATTAATGGTTTAGCGTTGCAATCTGCCGCCTGGGGCCGCTAAGGGTCTTGAATAGATGGTAGGGATCTGAAACCATTGGAGCTACCCCTATAAAACTTTCTAGTTTACCGCACTTTGGCATCATTGGTTACTGGCGATGGTGAACTCATTGTAGTATAAAAGTACTTACCGACTTGTACATACATCATCGAACCAGAGAACGGAGTTTGAAAGTGTGGCGGCTATACCTGAAACTGCCCTACATTTGATAAGTTTTGAAATTTCTAGAGACCTTCTGTATACACCCCATCATTTTTCTATCCGATGATTAGACATATACTCTCGGATCTGCAGACTATCTTTGTCTTAATACGATGCTTATAGACCACGTTCTCGAAAACCTGCAAGTCCCCTGAATTGTTGACCGAGATAGTCAAGTAGGGTCAGCTTGGATGTGATCACATGATCTTAGTTTTGACGTGTACTATATAGCCTTAGTTGCTCTCTATCATCATAGACAGGCTCTGAGGCTTTATTTCACGCTGTCCTTAGTCCCCAGGCTGCCAGGTCAGTCCAACATGAATATTAGTACCTGATATATATATGAGAACCCCTTTCAAGGCTGAAAAACTGAGAAAGCTTCTTTTCTAGGTGGGTAGAGGAAGCATTCAACAACACTGCACCATACACATCAGTGTTGATCGAGATCTCATATATGCGTTGGAGATTCTTCGCTGGACCACGATCCTGCGTTTGGAATGGGAGGCAAGTAAATCACTACATCTCGACGATTTATATCGATATCGAGACACCCTTCATTTCTTGATACCAATCTCATTGTCAGTCCTTCCGCATGGGAAGTTTTGACTACAATAAGGTTCAATACATCTTTCATTACTATGTGACCTTTTTTCGTTTGCTTCCTATATCTTCTCATGCAACATATCTCGGGCGACACCACTCTAATGCGAGGATACTCAAAACGTATGCATATGCATCAATGAGTGTCCGCAAAAAAATTCTGTCCTATAAGCTGGGCGTCGCAAACCCATTCCGTGTGGAACGATTCCTTTTTTCCAGCTTGTTACAAGAGTGCCTAGTCCCTGCTTCCAAAGTTGCTTTCCTCCTACGCGTGGGTTATCAATGTGTCTTCGAAAATTTGGGTTTGAACACATCACGGTGCACGATAAGACTCCCTGCAACCGCGCAATTTGCATTGAGGCGGTGAAACGGATCATCATAAAAGGTCTCCCACTGCTGAAACACTAGGGTTGAATTGCATAAGGGCAACAGTTGAGCAGGGATCGAGGCATACGCAACGAGGCAAGGAAAAACTGTATAGAATACACAAAAGGATCGGATGCGACCATCGGAACGCCTCAGGCCTCAGTATTTACCTTACAAACTGAGGTGAGCCCGGGCCCATGTACACATAGATTTTTACACATACTAACTACTATGCCTCCCTCGGCCTCTTGAGTCTGATGTCACAGATTGTCACTCCTTAGTAAGCTAGTCATTTAGAACTCCGCTCGGACTGTGAACAGTTTGGAATCCGACAGAACGCGACTCAGACGTGTCAACCCCAGAATGACAAACTCCGCTCTGCCGCGTCTCGGCGAGTGTGACAGGTTGCTTTTCACTATCCTCGACGACAGGACACAACAACTAGACTATATTTTGGGTAAATTTTACCTGGAGTCACCTCAGGTAACATATAACACCTCTAATGTCAGTTTACTAGTGCTAAATATGGCTGGTTGTGGCAAAATATATTTTGTCCGACTCAGAGGGTTATCCGAACATCAAGGGAGGCATAGTACGTACGTACCTATTATCAACAGGTCCATATGGAAAATATAGTCGTTACCTTACAGACTGATCCAAATCTTGTACCCTTGAGGTTTCTAGCACCAAGGGGCTTGTCGGTTTGTCGGGCCGTCATAAATGTTGTCCCCGGTGTTCCTTCCTTCCAGACGAGACTTCGACGACGTCGATAAGATATGATCGATGATCTTGTATAACCTGGAGCATCCCAACGCAGTGGCAGATACCATGTCACTACTTTCTGAATGTAAACCCGTAACTCCTAGTTACAAGACATGATTGAAGGTTTCAAGAATGACAGGTAAATAGCTTCCCCCGATGATGATCAATATGTTCTTTTGCTCAACGTGCGGCAGATTGCGATGGACATCCTGTGAGAACATAACGAACTCGAAGTGGCATGATGATTGTTGAACTAGAACAAGATCGTCCTGCAAGAATCTCAAAGTGTTTCACGATATTTTTATAGCACTTCAGATAGATATACCGCAAAACCTTATTGTGGGTATCATCTACGACCCATATTTACCTTTTACTGATGCTTCAGCATTGGCGTATCCATGCCTATTTCAGGATTCAACACCATCACGTCAATTATGAAAACTTGTATTCGTTCTTAAATGATACAATCCATTCAAAGGGCATCCAAAGTTCCGTCGGGTCGAAGATCGTAAATTTGTATACTAAAAACGATATCTTTTGGACAGATAATCATACTAGGCATAGAGCAAGAACACCTGCTGCCATGGATACAAACAAAGTGCTCAGGGGCTTCCGTCTGGAAAGATGATTAACTTGCTAACACATCGACCCCCAAGGAAGGAGAAAAAGGCACTTACTATGATTGTTTTGAGACGAGTCGCCCGATTGATTATTTGAACCTGGCGTGCCTGGTTTGGAGAAAGTAAAGGGAGGGGGAATCGTAACGGACGGTATGGTAGGTAGGGGAGTGGTGAAGGACAGGAATGATGTCGGATTCACCGTTGTAAGTACGGCGCTGGCTGAAGATGCTGGATTCGCACCTGAGCCTCCTGCCGCAGTTGATAGTTGAGCAAATCCGACCGAGGGCGGGCTTGATCGAAAGACTGAATACACGTTTTTCTAAACATAAGTACAAAATTAGTGATACAACACCCCTTGAAGCAAGAGAGATGAAGCACAAGGAAGGTATCACCAACTACCCAGTTGGGGTTTCCAGAGTCACTGCCAATATTGCTTCCGGCGTCGATATCAAAGATCCCACCGACACACTGGTCGCTTTGCGGGCTGATTCGGCCAAGGTTCATGTCAGCGATGCTGATGGGCCATGCCTTGCCGCCGAAAGACATGGTGACACTAACGTTGGTTTCACAGGCTAGAAATGATTTGAGCTAAAACATCACCGCATGGCAGGGATAAGGCTAACGGAATGAAAAGAACCCTGGTACACAGACAACTGTTTGAGAGCCTGGGACAGAAGCATAGATGGCTGCAACGTCCTGGGTCGGTCCTCCGATCAGCGTAGTACCAGTATCAATCGCTGCCGAAGCTGAAGAACCAGTAGCAATGGATACTTTCTTGCCCTGGACAGTTATAGCTAAAATCATCAAACGTCAACACGAGCAACATACAAAAGCTTGCTACGCACCGCTCAGCTGAAGTAACCAGAAACCAGGGTTATCGTTAGCGTCCAGAAATTCGATGTCACCCGTGAACAAGGAGGAATTGGTGCCACCCAGAGTAAAGACTCCTCCGGGCTCCTCATCCTGCGCGTTTGGACTATTAATGAAGCGCGTGATGAAGAAGGAAAATTCGGGGCTATCCAGCTGCTTGTTGCTGGTCAGAGTTTGCCAGAATGGTACTGACTTCGTTGAGGCAAGTCCGGAGAACGCTAGCCCCAAAATTCCTGATACGGTACCATCAATCAACCCATCTGACAGCCTATTAGCGGCAACTGCTCCATAAGTCAGCTCTAACGCTCCACGTTCAATTCGAAGGCAAAATTTCACTTACGGAATGTCTGCTTAGTGACCGTGAATGGAGGCATACTGACTGTATCTGTCCCTATTTGTCCCGCGACCTCCCCAGAGCCATATCGAATCTGAGTGCTTTGCGAGGAAAGGTAAAGAGAGGACGATTTCGAGCCGTCGAATAGCGGGGTTTGTGGATCACAGTTTAAACAGTTCGAGTCTGCGACCCATAGGTCTGAGGATCCTGTGTCCAGGATAACATTGAACGGTTGCGGTCTATGGCATGTTCGTAATTAGCAATCAGATCCGAATGGGGGAAAGATTATCGATGCAACCATCATTAAGTATATGGTTACCACGTGGGACCACAATCGCAACGTGGACAGTGCTTGGACACCAGGATAATCCAACTTCCAAAGCGGAAGGCGGTGAAAAGGAGGATGCAACTACTCACGGTGTGCCGATGTTGATTGAGGCAAAGTAACTTGCGTCCGCATCCTAATTCCAAGCACAGAAGTAAGGAGACAGATTCGGTACTGCCGAACACTCCGTACCTGATTTGTTGTACTGAAGCCAGCAACCGTCCGCCGGCCTTTGGTGGGTGATTTTGTCCTGCCATACTTTACACGCAAATGCTCCGCAGCTTTAGCATAATACGAAAGGTCATGGCGAGCACCAGCACGACGAGAAAGTGAAATATGGAGTGGTTCAGCCACTGATAACGAAGGGAGAAGGAAGAGCGTCAAAAGAAAAAGGGAGATGGGAAGGTTGGTCTGGGGCATAGTGGAGGGGAGGGGCGAAGAGACGACCAGGTATGACTAGAAAACAAAAAAGATGTGTCGGGATTGGAAGAGGTTTATAATGGGTGGGGGAGCCAAGGAAACGCTCCCTTGAGGCTGTCCACAACAGAATTCTACTAAATGGAGTCAACGGGAACAATTGCCACTCTGTGTCATTGTGGAAAAGCATCTTTTCTTAGCCAATGCGCAGTCCGAGCGCCTTGCCGACGGCAAAAAGGCTGATTGTACGCCATTCACAAGATGCTGCGGCGTCTCAGGTTCAGCGGATGACTGGAACAGATGATAATAAACCTTGGGAGATCTACATGTCCGCAAGGTCCTATGTCTTCTATGTAGGGCTGGGTTAAAAATGTTTCGCCGGCTGTGAGAAATGTGAGATTCTCCAGCCACCAATGTGAGGTATTTCTCACAATCTATATATAATGGGACAACCGTTTCGTGGGAATGTTGGGAGATCTACATGTCCGCAAGGTCCTATGTCTTCTATGTAGGGCTGGGTTAAAAATGTTTCGCCGGCTGTGAGAAATGTGAGATTCTCCAGCCACCAATGTGAGGTATTTCTCACAATCTATAGTATATGCGACGACGCCTGGGAATTGATCTGATTAGTCAGTTCTGACTAAGGCTGACAAAGAATTGCCTTTTTCGTTTGTTTTTCGGTCTGTTTTTCAGTAGATAAGAAAAAAAAAGGTGTATATTAAATATAATTTAATAAAAATTCAATGTTTCAATGTATGCTATCTCTCGGACACATGTGGAAGGTGTCCGGAGTCTGTGGATGTGGCCGAGGCCCAAACGCGATTTAGTGGACACCAGTTTTCACGCCTCGCGTGTTCTTAAACCAAACAGCACCAATTTTTCCACGGTTTCAACGTTGTAGTGAGTAAACTACACTACAAAGTAAGTGTTGATTGATTGATTGATGTACAAATATTAATAACCATTCTTCTAGCACAACTTCGAAACTCGATTACAAAGTAAGTATTGATTGATTGATTGATAGATATTAATAAATGATTGATCTAGCTACAACTTCGAAATTTGATTACAAAGTAAGGATTGACTGATTGATTGATTGATGACCATTAACAAACATTTTTATAGCGAAATTTTCACACTCAACTACAAAGTAAGTAATGATTGATTGATTGATGATTCTTAACAAACATTCAATAGCTCGACAACATTCAGCTATTGATTGATCATTGTAAGTGATTTTTAATGTATTTGAGCTTAGAAAATGCTTAAAAAATCCGAAAAAATCACAGAAAATTCAGAAAAAATTCAATTCAGCTTATAGTGAAACATTGGGCTATTGTAGTAAGTGATTTTTATTGTTTTTGAGCTTGATAAATGCTTAAAAAATTCAAAAAAATTCAAAAAAATTCAGAAAAATTCTATTCAACTTACAGTAACACTTTGACAACTTTGGGCTATTGATACACTCATCATGTAAGTGTCTTTCAATGGTTTTAAGCTATGAAAATGCTTAAAAAATTATTCTTTCAGGCAATCTTCAACTACTCATTCTAATAATGGACCCAGTACTCCTGAAGGTCAAAGACAGCAGGCTAGGATTCAAAGCAGGCTACAACAGTTACAAATGACTGATCCTGATGAGCGCCGTGCAAATAGAAGTAGAAGATCTACTTCAGTGGTTATACCACTTCATTATGGAACTGGGGATATGGGAACTGGGGATATGGGAACTAGGGATATGGGAACTGGGGATATGAGAATTGGAAGAAATGATCAGATTGCCTCTAGCTCTTTGGGAAGGCCTATTGGACCAACTGTTGCTATGAACTTATTTGCATCTGAGGATGTACAACTTGGAACTACAGGATTGGGGGATATGAGAACTGGGGGAAATAATCAGATTGGTTCAAGCTCTGGAGGAAATACTTCTAGCTCTTTGAGGAGGCCTGTTAGACCACCAACTGTTGCTGAGGATCTATTTGCTAGGGCTATTCCTGAAACTCATTTACCTGAAGGATGGAATGCCCCTTTGCAAAATCCTATTCCTAGAATGATACCACCTCTACCTCTTCCTGCACATAGAGCTCCTTATGTGCCTTCAATAGTAGCACCTCTACCAGCTGCTGTGCATGGAAGAGATCATAGAGTGGGATCAGTCAATCAGCCTGTAGTTGGTGGGACTGCTATGAGTATACCTGAAACTCATTTGCCTGAAGGTTGGGATGCTCCTTTACAGAATCCTATACCTAGAATGCCTGCTTTGCATAGAGCTGCTTTGCCAAACTTCACAATGCCACTGCCACTGCCACCTGCACTTAGGAATAGAGAGGGACAGCAGGTTGCTCCTATACAAGCACAATCATTAGCAGCATTGCAAGACCAACAAAGGTTGAGGCATATTGCTGCAGCTGAGGAGCAGGATAGACGACAGCAGGCACTAGCAGTATTGCAAGAGCAACAGAGGCAACAACAGGCATTAGCAGTATTGCATGAGCAACAACAGCTCAGAGAGCAAGGAAGACAACTACAGATATTACACCAGCCAGAGGTGAGAGAAAGATAACTTTCAGATGTTGCATTGACTAAGAAAGATTAACAGGATGTAGATCTCAATCCTGAATATAGGCCTTTGAATGAGGCTAGGGCTCAAAGGATCTTAGAAGGCTGGGAACAAGAACATGCAGCTGATTTGGAGGAGGACTTTGACAATCTAGATGCTCAAGATCTGGATGATCCTGTTGACAATAGGAGACAGCCAAATCTAGCAGCAGAGCAACTGGAACCTCCTCTTCATCCTCCCATTCTACAACAACCTATAAATGCTCTTCCAAGAGGAAGACAGCCTAATAATGATCCTGCTGAGAATATAGAGGAGGACTTAGAATATGTGGATCCACCTGTGCAAAATCTACCAGCACCTCCCATCCTACAAAGGGTTGATCATATTCAAGGCATCAATGCTCTTCCAAGAGGAAGACAGCCTTATATAGATGAACCCTCAGCACATTATCTTGGTCTTATGGATGTCATATGTCCACACTGTCAGGCTCTACACTGGGATGCTGAAAAGCTCACCAGTTCTACTAGACATCATACAAAATTTGGCATGTGCTGTCTACAAGGCCAGATTGATTTGCCCAGACTTGCAGACGCTCCACCAGAACTGCTTGGCTTACTTCAAGGCCATCATGCTCTTTCTGATGCTTTCAAAGCATCTATTCGCCAATACAATGCAGCCTTTGCATTTACATCTCTGGGAGTCAAAATTGACCATGCGATTACGAATGCTCCAGGACCATACAGCTTTAGGATTAATGGAGAGCTCCATCATCTGACAGGTGCTTTGCTTCCAACTGAAGGCAATCATCCTGTGTATGCACAACTCTACTTCTACGATCACAATCAACAATTGGCTTTTCGTCAGGGAAGCAATCCTAGATTGGATCCTCAGATAATGGCCTCTTTGCAGGATATGCTTCATAGAGTCAATCCCTTTATTGGCTTATACAAGCTTGCAAAGCAGATTATGACAGAAGTACCTGAAGGCCAACCACAAAGGCTTTCTGTTCAACTGAGGGCTGACTTTGGAGACCATCGACGCTATAACAACCCTAATGAACAGGAAGGAGTTGCTGCAATTATACCAGGAGATGGTTCTGAAGAACGATCAGATCACCGTGACATAGTCCTGCATCTGCATGGAGGTCAATTGAAGCGAATCAGCCATCTACACCCCTATTACACTCCTCTGCATTACACTATCATATTTCCAACTGGAGAACCTGGATTTCACACCGATATTCAATCTCAATTTGGACCAGCAGGAGAACAAAGAGCCAAAAAAGTTAGCCAAACTGCATATTATGCATATAGGCTGCAGCAAAGAGCTTTGGAAGCTAATGCTGCATTGCTTTGGAGTGGCAGACTGTTTCAGCAATATGTTGTGGATGCATGGGCATCAACTGAGCAGAACAAGCTCAATTGGGTCCGGCACAATCAAAAGAAGATTAGGGCTGAAGTGTATCAAGGGGTGGTCGATGCGGCTGCTGGAGATGAAGACTTACGCAGGCAAAGCCGATGGGTAGTCCTTCCCTCTTCTCATGTTGGAAGTGAACGACACATGCAGCAATTATTCCAGGACTCTATGGCTATTTGCAGGCATTTCCATAAACCAGATCTCTTCATCACCATGACTGCCAATCCAAAGTGGCCAGAAATTGAAGAGGCTCTGCTAAAGGAACCTATGGTTAATGGAAAGAGGCAAACAGCTTCTGACCGTCCAGATATTGTTGCCAGAGTATTTGAACTCAAGAAGAATGCTCTTTTGAAGGACATAAAAGATGGTCTATTTGGAAAATGTGTGGCATCTGTCCATACCATTGAATTTCAAAAGAGGGGACTTCCACATATACATATCTTAATCTTTTTCCATCATCATGACAAGATCAAAGATGCAGCTCATGTGGACACTATTGTTTCTGCTCAAATTCCTGATCCAGTGACTCAGCCTCAATTGTATCAGGTATTGGCTTTGCTTGAATTATCAATGCAGTATCTGACCTTTGTTATTAGGTTGTTACTACCAATATGGTTCATGGTCCATGTGGAGCAGATTTTCCCAATGCCAAGTGCATGGTAGATGGCAAATGTTCCAAGAGATATCCCAAGGAATTTCAGGAAGCTACACAGTATGGTGATGATGGCTATCCCCAATATGCCAGACCTAACAATGGCCGCTTTTTTGAAAAGCATGGTCGTCGTTATGACAATCGTAATGTTGTCCCATACAATCCATATCTCTCAGCCAAATTCCAATGTCATATCAATGTGGAAGTCTGTGCTTCAGTGGATGCAATCAAATACATTCACAAGTACATCTACAAGGGCCATGATAGGACAACTTTGGAGATTGCTAGGGAGGAGAGGGATGAAATCAAGGAACATTTGGATGCCAGATACATTTCTGCTCCTGAGGCTTGCTGGCACATCTTTGAATTCAACATGCATGCTGAATATCCTTCAGTGTACAGATTGCCTGTGCATTTGGAAAACCAGCATGAAGTCTATTTCCCAGATGATGAACCAATACAGGTGGTGGCTGCTAGACCTAATGCAGACAAGACTGCACTCACAGCTTGGTTTGAAGCCAATACCAGGTTTCCCAATAATAACAACAACAACAACAACAACAACAACCACCACCACCCCACCCCACCCCAATCTAAAATCCACCTAAAAACACCCACTTATCTTCACAGAGCCACAACAACAACCACCACCACCCCACCCCACCCCAATCTAAAATCCACCTAAAAACACCCACTTATCTTCACAGAGCCCAGTTTTACCCACTTAGCCATAAAGCAAACACCATCTACTGTTCTTAAAAAACCATTTTCCGTCTACTTTCTTGTCGTTTCCACTTTTTCCTCGCAAAATCAAATTCTCGTTTCCCATTTTCCATTTTCAACTCGCCACTTTCTTAAAAACCCTTTACTCATCCCACCCTCTCATACCGAGGTGCTCATATCTAATCCTAAACACAACTAAAAACCTTAAAACTTAACTTTTTCGTCTCACCTTTCTTCTTCTTCAATGTCTTATTCTGACATTTCTTCGCCCCCACCTATTTTTGACACCCAATATCCTACATACTCGTATCCCTCATATCCTGCCACCCCTACCCCCACTGCTACCACTGTCGAACCTAAAATTCCCAATTTCACCCCTCGTACTCCGAAAACTGGAGCGAGACCAACCACTCCCGAAGTTGACGCCAATTCAGACGATGAAATGATGCTATCGGCCGCACAGATTCCTAAAGGCTGTCAGCTCATTGTTCGTGGATGTATTACGGATAACGCATCGGACACCCCGACTGCCCTTGTGAAGGACTTACTTTTTAACTTGGGTATGGATGTGCGGTACGAATACTTTCGTAGGCTTCAAATTCAGGTCACTCCGTTTAACGATCGACCATCAAATATTTCCTCTGCATGTTATGTCGAAGTTAAAGTCAAAGATGAAAACTGTACCGAACCTCGTGTAGATCTTCTGGAAGTCATCATGGATGCCATCCTCGAGGTAAAGCCTGAGTGGGAAGTACGATGGAGTGCCAGTAGAAAGGGGCGTAGTGATAAGAGACTTTCGTGCCGACTTCTCGATCTGTATCCGGGCGTGAGGGATCGTAGTGACATTCCAGCCGCAGATCTTCCCGTAATTAAAGATCATATTCAGAAGCAGGGTTACAAAGTCGCATCCATCTTTGCCTCTTTCGGAGGACCACAGGTCACTTTCCTCCTGCCATCAGATGCTGATAAGTTTATGGCGCTAGGCACATTTGCTGTACCCGCCAAAGTTTCCAGACACTTAGCTCGTATCGAACCTCTCAAAGAGATTCCCCTTGAGAAACCATTCGAACTCGTTGTAGCAGGTTTGAGAGACTGGGATCAGATGGAGACTCGGATCGAGCGATGGGCAAGAAAAACTGCTCCAGGTTCTTGGTTAGGAAGTCGCACGACAGAGCGCAATCCAGATCTGTTCATATTTTCTATGGCAACGTGGGCTGATACACTCAAAATTCTACGTGCAGAGGACTCTTTTAGGAAAATTTTTCCCGAATCAATCACTACTCCACGACAATTATGGGATTATAACGACAATCCTACTCGTAGGACTCTCGGGGATCAGGTCATGAAGGGCGCGGATCAAATCAGTAGCACGATGAAAACAATGGCTGCAGAGATTCGTGAACTTCGAAACGAGGTCCGATCAGTTCAGATCAAACAAGACGATATCACCTCCGCGCAAACAAAACTCATCGAACAAGTTTTGTCCTTGGACCAGAGATTATGCATGACCCAGCAAGCCCTCCTCGTACAAGGTCGTGAAGAAAAAATTCGATCCCGAGTAATTGAGCTCGAATCTCAAATTGGTAGTTTGCGAGTATCACTTCTATTTCCGGCTAGTCAACAAAAGACGGAGGAGATTCAGAGCGCACTGGAATCCATGACTAATGAGCTAGCAGCGAAGAGGGCCGAGTTATCAACCACTTCCGAACAGTTTGCAAGCGTTATCGGAGCACCACCAGCTCAACCTCTTCCAGCTCCGCAGCCACTCCCGATTCCTGCCATCGAACTCCCACATCGATCAGCACCCAAAAGCACTCCTACGACTTCGTCGACTAGACAGAGAAAGAAAAGGAAAACCATGGAAGACTTACCCGACGAGCGGAATGTTTCTGCACCCACACTCCCTTATTCGGATGCAGATATGGTATGTTTCGTTCATGGTATAGCTATGATTCATGGCGAGGTTAATATGAGTGCTTGTTCACTCAGACCTCCATTTTGTGATTTCGAACCTCTCTACGTCGATTTTCAGACCTCAAGGGTCATACCTGAGTCCAATCGGATATCACGGAGAGAGAGTCTTGTTAATAGGACTGATTCAAATTGGTCACGGACATCGTTTATCAGTACAAAAAATTTAAAACTATCAGATTCACAGACTTTTTCTTTCGCTTCTTGGTACACGTCGTCATGTTCAACCATGATCACGAGTTTTACGCGTCTATCTACTACGTCAGACATAACTCTGACCATCGATCAACCCATTTGTCTTACGGACAATTCTTTGTTATCTTCGTCACACTCAACTTTCGCACTCTCTAAAAAATCTTATTCGGTCTTGCGTCTAATTCGTTTTGTGTTATATATATTTTTGCTTTCTGTCATTCTTCCGGTTGTGTTAGCCTTGCCGACTCAGTCACAGTCGCAAGTCTCCATCCTCGCTCTTAACGCTAACGGCCTTGTCAGCCCGGTCAAGCTGGCCATTATAGGTCCATTAATTGCAAAAATCGCTCCACATTTTTTCGCGATATCCGAAACCAAAACCAGATCGAATGCCGGCTCAAAACTCCCTATTTCTAATTACGAAATTTTTGAGGAAAATGGGGTACCATGTTCAGCTCATCGAGGAAAATGGGGCATCGTCCTCGGTGTACGAAAAGACATACAGGTCATTTCACGAATCAATCTCACTCATGATACATTTCGTGGTCGCGTGGTTGTTACTGATGTTGTCATCCCATGTTCAGATTCATCATCATTTAGTCATCGAATATTTGCTGTATACGCACCATGTGACCCGGGACTCGACGAGTTGTCCAGGGATTTTTGGCCACACCTGACCGATTTAGTGCGTCTTACGAAGACTTCATGGTCTTTGTTTGGAGACCTTAATGCTACGGTGTCCTCGGCCGAAAGAGCGTCTGACAACTTATTGGCCAGGCGACATTTATTAAATTTTTTAAATTTGACCTCTGGAACTGATTTATGGCAGAATACACCCGATTGCAATAGATTTATTAACTGGACTAGTCGTGCTTGGCACTCACAAGATGGCGGAAACATCATTGACCGTGTTATAACATCGTCTCAGAATCTGACTGACTTTGAAATCCACACAGATCACACATGGATTCCTGGCTCTGACCACCGATCTATTATAGCGAAACTAGTATTATCAGCTAAAGTTGGTAACATACGACATACACCTTCGGTCGGACCGTCTTCTGCATTTAGTCCACTGCCTCCTCCGAGGATCAAATACCCTTCCAAAGCTGACAAAAACAAATTTAAGCTATTCTCCGATCACGTTGACAGGCTCGTGGACATGGATGCGGATAGTTTTAACAGGGAGATTATCGATGACGATTCATACGTTTTCCGCTATTTGAAACTCACTAACGTTATTGAACAGGCCGCCGTTAAAATTTTCGGGAGAACTAAAGTGTTTAGTCGTTCTGACAAGAAAATTACATCTCCAGCAATACGCGAAATTGTCTCAAAAATACGACATATAGGCGGAGCCATATCTATATTAAAGGGAACCAACATGAATGCCTCTTACGGATCCAGGAGAGCATACGAGTCGCTAAGTCATCAATATAGCCTATTACCCGCTCGTTCCGAGCCTTCTTTGCTAAAATATCTTATTAACATTCGCAAATCCTATTATAGTGATCTGTACGCGGCCAGGAAATCGGAAATCTGGGACAGAGCAAAGCGTCAAGATTTAGGGAAAATATCTGGCGTACTATCCGGAGGCTCATCGAAAAAACTTCTAGGAGGCTCGTCCAAGTTCATTTCACTACCCACCGCGTTGGTTTCGCCTCAAGACCCGGATGTGTTAGTCACTGACCCCGGCGGAGTTGCGGAGCTTATTAGGAATTACTTTTTGAACCTATACGAAAGGTCACCACCTCCCGACAAACCTAAGCCATGGTTGTCTACTCCATCAGTAATTCGTGTTCGGGATAAAGTAAAGGAGGACCCATTCGTTTGGCCTGTCATGGCGACCCTGCCAGATTTTCGTGCTATGCTGAGGAAAGGGAATCCACGCCCTTCACCTGGACCAGATGGCTGGGAAAAATGGTGTGTCAAGAATCTATCCGACCGGGTCTTACAGTTGGTTTTAGATCTACACAATTACTCCGTCATGAACGCTCGTTTCCCTGGGAATCTGAAAGATGCCCATCTAACCTATTTTCACAAAAGGGGTATACGAACAAATCTTTCAAATTGGAGAGGATTAATTATTTCAAATTTTCTGGCTAACTCGCCAATGACTTGGTTGAATTATAGGTTATCTCCTTATGCCGCGCGTTTAGGCATAATACCCGACACACAGGTTGCAACTCAGCCAGGAGTACAAACTCGTGATCTTATGAGTTTTCTGGCCTGCTTAAAGACTTGGAGCAAACGGAATAAAAAAACGGTTTTCCTGCTAAAACGTGATCAAATGAAGGGTTTCGATTACCTATCACCATGCGGTTTCTACGATGCTTGTGAAGCATACGGTCTACCTTCTTCAATCTGCGATCTAGACAGGGCAGCTCAATCAGCGGTTAAATGTCTCCCCAGAACAGCCTTCGGTATCACCTCACCAATTATCGTTGATGGGGTGACCAAGCAAGGTGGTCCCATATCGCCTTTCAAATCTACGATCACCACTAGTCTAGGCCACAGATACCTAGACGACATAGCTGCTCTAGATCCCGATGCAGTCATTATTAAAAGTATGTCTTATTCAAATGGAGATCCCCACTTACCCGATGACCATCATACACTAATCCTATCCATGACGGAGGCAACGGATGACAGTTATCTTGTTGCACTATCTCACGGATCTTTACGACGCTTCACTCTAGAGATGGAACGCTTTCAGTTTGCTTATGGCTGGCTGACATCGTGGGAGAAAACGACAGCACATATATTGAATCCGAGCAATCAGTTACCCCCCACGCTATCGTTCCCATCCATTACTAACGAACCAGGAGTCGATCCATGGACCGTCTCCGAACACGAGATCCCTGTTTCCGCTGATGATTTTAATTTTTTACGCACACAGGTCGATGATCCGAAGTCCCGATATCTCGAGCTACTCAATCTCATTGATTCATTCGTGTTTCCCAGTTTTGTCACCCGAACACCATTTACTCTAATTCGCAAGATTTTAGCTCAGAATTTAATCTCAAAATGCCGTGCACTCTTATCTCTTCAACCCGTCTTGCACGCCGACGCTGTCAAACTCGATCAGCACCTAACGCGTCGAGTGCATGATATTCTAGGATTTCCGTTCTGTCCATCATCAAATTTGCTAACATTACCACTTGATTTAGGTGGCTTCGAATTCCCATCGATCGCTCGAATCAATGCCGGTATAACCGTTGACGGACTCTTACGGGACCTCAACCATCACATATCCGCTTATCGGATAATGGCCAAGATTACGCTGGCCGATTGGACATGTTACATTAACAATTGTATATACCCACTAGACGGTCGGGGTCTTGAGCGTAATTTTTCCAGATTTCTCGGTTCTATTCCCTCAGCCTGGCTAATCGCTCACGAGCATCTCGCTAACCTGCGACTTGCGTTACGTCAAACGGACGTCAGTTTTCTCCGTGAAGGAAATTGCTCCATATCCCACGTTGTGGCCGCTGCTAAATCAGTTCCACATGTCGACAACGCACTTACTGGTCACGCCATCAGGTCCATTCGTTCAATGGGCTTCACTAAATTGAGAGATCTGGGTTTTTGGTCTGTTGATACTAACCAATCTACACTTTTCATAGTACGTGATATACCGGAGGGTAGATGGTCCGAGGCACAAAGACGGAACTGGACTATAGTTAAAGAAGCACTTGCACACACTCATATCGGCACGCTTTACACCGGCCAATTTGATTTACTATACACCAAAGATCACAGACGAGTCATTGCGGAAAATTACTTACGGGCACTAATTTCCAACAGTACGCTCGACTCAATTGACGCCGTGCATGACTCTAATCAATGGGGAACGGATGGCTCTATGATTCCGGCATCCGCTAGTCTATTCGATCACAAATCCGTTACAGCAGCAGTCACTGGTGATAAGACTGTCTGTCTGAAACTAAGTGGTCGTAACATCTCGATTCTTCATGGTGAACTGATTGGGCTAGTCACAGGCATTATCATGTCGCGAGAGAAGTCAATCGACGCTCGAATTCACACCGATCATCTTAACTCTGTTAGGTTAATCGACGACAGTCACACCACGACTAACATGGAAAGCAAAATCCGTCACATGAATGCACGATCATATTATCGCTGGATTTTGAGCGCATTGCACGGTTCCCTCACGGTTATCAAATATACTAAGGGACATGCAAATGACGATACAATACCCTCTATCCTCAATACGGCGGCCGATCGACACGCGGTCAACGCTCACACAAACCTAAATACCCCGTACGCTCCGACCCCAACTTTCTTCATGGACGACTATACGCCCTACAATTCCACTGATGGCTGGATCGAATCGAACATCAGACACTACGTCGAACGCAAACTCGCAATCAACATCGCTGGTGAACTGGAATTCAGTGCGGGACTACGACTTCAACGCCTAATATATGATTGTGGATCCCCACCCGAATTTCCGTACCTGCGAGCGATTTCGTGTTATTCAGCGGTTACACAACTTTACGCGCGAGCTGGTCAACTCCCGACTGCTGCACGCCTCCACTCAAGAGATAAACTTCCTGTACCGTTTTGTCGTTTTGGTTGCAAATTGGAGTATGAAGACGACTATCACATTTTCGTTGTCTGTCCCCGATTTTCCGATTTCAGAAGGCAATTCTCGGAGGAGGTTTCTCGAACCACGGACAATAGATGCAAAGAACTCATGGAGAAGGGCTCGATATCCAACGCGACAGCCAACAAGTTAATGCTTGTCGCTAAGTCACTTTTCATTGATCACAGCTTAGTATGGCCGTTGCATAACACTAAGTTCTATTTAGGTAGGATTCCCAAAGTACTCGATTTATTTTTGCAACGCAACACGAGATCGGAGCCCAACATCGAAACCAGACGATTAGTCCAGTTCTTCGCCTCTCTGTGGCATACATCTGCTATTCGGCTTGCTGGTCGTATCTGGGGTCAAGTACAGAGATATGTTGCGAATGAAGTTGACTCCGGACTTCACACTTAACTTAGTTATTGCCCAGCGTTGTGTATTTCGTCGCAGTGGTGGCAAGCTTTCCCTACGGGGTTTTGATGCTACCCCACTCGCACTTTTACTACACCTTACTCTTCATATATTACTAGGTCTATCGAGGAGTGTCTTTATAGATACTTCCTTAGCTATTCACTTAGCGGAGGTAGATACCAAAATAGTGACATAGTAACACCACTTATCAGAACTTTCCAACCAAGTTTGTCTATGAAGCATCTAAACGGAGTTGGAAGGAGAGGCAGAGAGGGACAGCAATTGGAAGGATGTATTTTGCTTCACCAAGACAGGGAGAAAGGTTCTATCTCAGGATGCTCTTGACTGTTGTAACCAATGCAACTTCATGGGCTGATCTCAGGACAGTCAATGGCCATATCTATCCCACTTATCAAGAAGCATGCAAGGCTCTAGGTCTTTTGGAGGATGATGCAGAATGGAGGCAGTGTCTCACTGAAGCTGCTCCAATCCAACTAGGATCAGCTCTCAGGCAGCTGTTTTGCACTATTCTATTCCACTGTGCTCCTGCCACTCCTGAGGGTCTATGGGACAAATTCAAACATTCTATCTGTGATGATCTTCGACACAGATTGGAACATACTAGGCAATACAGGGACCGAGTCTTTACCAATGAGGATGTCTATGACTATGGCCTTTATCTCATCAATGACACTTTGATGAATTTTGGGAAAACTCTGAAAGACTTTCCCAACATGCCAGAGGCTCAACAGAATTGGAATATAGTTCCAGGTAATTGGCATTTGCATAAGAGATTGACTTGAATACTGATCAATCTTCTAGGCAATAGACTTTTGGAAGATGAAACTAATTATGATGTTGAGGACCTCAAGCAAAGAGTGGAGGGAAACAAAGCCAAGTTCAATGTGGAACAACTGGAAACTTTCAATGCTGTCATGGATTCTGTGAACAACAATTTGGGCAGGATGCTATTCATTCACAGTGCTGGAGGATGTGGCAAAACCTTTGTCTGCAATACTCTGGCTGCTGCAGTTCGTTCTCATGGAGATGTGGCATTATGTGTAGCATCATCTGGCATTGCTGCCTTATTGTTGGAAGGGGGTAGGACAGCTCATTCAAGATTCAAAATTCCCATTCCTGCTCTTGACACATCCATTGCCAATATCAAGAGAGGAACCCAGTTATCACAGCTCATACTTCGCACCAAAGTTGTTATTTGGGATGAAGTTCCAATGCAACACAAAAATGCCATTGACTCTGTCGATCGTAGCTTCAGAGACATCTTCGATAATGACATTTCCTTTGGTGGAGTCACTGTGGTTTTTGGAGGGGACTTTAGGCAAACTCTTCCAGTGGTTCCACATGGACTCAGACAGCAGATGATTGCTGCTTCACTCAAAAGGGGCCGACTTTGGGATAATATTCAAGTCCATTACTTGGTCCAAAATATGCGGTTGGAGCAGACTGTAGACAATATTGCTCATGCAGCTTGGTTGTTGGATGTTGGTGCAGGGAAAAATCTAGGACCTGGAGAAACAGTCAAACTGCCTGAAAGGATGATCTGTGATGACAATTCTATCACTGGATTGATTTCTTCCACATATCCTGATATTGGTCATCCTCAAAATGATCAGTATTACCTGGACCGGACTATTCTCTCTGGCAAGAACTCGGATATAGAGGAGATCAATGCAGAAGTTCTAGAGAGGTATCCAGGGGAAGAAAGGATCTTACAGAGTGCAGATTCTGTTCTTTCTGATAACAGGAATCCTGATGGCCTTGCATTATATCCTGTGGAATATCTCAACTCTTTGAAAGCCAGTAGTTTGCCTTTGGCTAAACTGGCTTTGAAGATTGGAGTTCCTGTCATGCTTCTCAGGAATCTGGACACAACCAAAGGACTTTGCAATGGAACAAGAATGATTGTCACTCACATCAGCACTAGAGTCCTCAGATGTCGTATTATCAGTGGAGATGCCAAGTTTGCAGGTTCAACTGTTTTAATTCCAAGGATCAATCTAGATGCCTCTGAAGAGGATTTGCCCATACCATTACGCAGGAGACAGTTTCCAATTCGATTGGCCTTTGCTATGACTATCAACAAGTCTCAAGGGCAATCAGTCAAGCATGTTGGATTGGACCTTCGATCACCGGTTTTTACACATGGCCAACTCTATGTTGCACTTTCTCGATGTACATCAGGAGATCGTATCAAGGTGATTCTGTCAGAAGAAAATACATCAAAAATGACTGCAAATATTGTATATCAAGAAGTCCTTAATGGTTTACAAATGTAAGTGTGATTTTTGATTAACTACTTATTACTAACTTTATATTTTAGCATCTAACTTGATACTGTACAAATAACTTGGAATTGTAGCATTATTTTTTGGGTTTACAAATCTAATAGAATATATATAACTTGGAATTGTAACATCATTTCTTGATAAATGTGAACTTTCTATTTTTTAACAACATATGCTTGAACCAGTAAGACATAATGAAAGTAAGTCATGATAGAAGTTGAGTTATGAATATACATATTTGGAACCCCTAACCGAACGAAGTGAGGTTGGGGTGAAGGCTGAGTTACTTATATACATACTTGGAGCCCTAACCGAACGAAGTGAGGTTGGGGTGGAGGCTAAGTTACCTATACATACTTGGAGCCCTAACCGAACGAAGTGAGGTTAGGGTGGAGGCTTAGTTGGGGGGGGTTTGGGGGCGAAGCCCCCAACGAGCTACGAAATTCGTGCCGAAGGCGCCTGGGAATTGATTGATTAGTCAGTTCTGACTAAGGCTGACAAAGAATTGCCTTTTTCGTTTGTTTTTTGGTAGACGCCTGGGAATTGATTGATTAGTCAGTTCTGACTAAGGCTGACAAAGAATTGCCTTTTTCGTTTGTTTTTTGGTAGATGTGTGTATAAAATGCTTGAAATTTCAAAGGAAATCACTGAAAAATCAGAAAAAATTCAAAGGCTACTGATACACTGATTGTGAATTTTTGGAGGTTTATAAATGCTTTACGAAATCTGAAAAATTCAAGAAAGATTCATTGCTCTGTTTTTCAGGAGATGTTAGTGGAAAATGCTCAAATAATTCCAGGAAAATCACCAGAAAATCAGGAAAAATTCAAAGGCTACTAATATACTGATTTTTAGTTTTTTAAAGATTTATAAATGCTGAATAAAATCTGAAAAATTCAAGAAGAATTCAATTTAGCTTACAATAATACTTTGAGAGTTGTGGAAAGAGCACTGAGTTGTGAAATGCCGAGGCCTTAACCGAACGAAGTGAGGTTGAGGCCGGGAATGAGCACTGAGTTGTGAAATGCCGAGGCCTTAACCGAACGAAGTGAGGTTAGGGTGGAGGCTTAGTTGGGGGGGTTTGGGGGCGAAGCCCCCAACGAGCTACGAAATTCGTGCTGAAGGCACGAATCGTAGCTCGTCTATAATATATGGGACGACCGTTTCGTGGGAATTACGAGCTACGAAATTCGTGCCAAAGGCACGAATCGTAGCTCGTCTATAATATATGGGACGACCGTTTCGTGGGAATTGATTGATTAGTCAGTTTTGACAGTTTCTGACTAAGGCTGACAAAGGCTGACCAAGAACCTTCCTTTTAGGGTAATAGCATAAGAGTTGGCTCATTTCAGCATTAGAAATGCTTAGAAAATTCAGATAAAATCACTGAAAAATCAGAAAAAATTCGAGGCCTACTGATACACTGACTTGAGTTTTTCTGAGATTTATAAATGCTTAAAGAAATCTGAAAAATTCAATTTAGCTTACAATAATGCTCTGAGAGTTGAGGCAAACTGGGATTGAGCACTGAGTGGTGGAATACCGAGGCCTTAACCGAACGAAGTGAGGTTGAGGCTGGGATTAAGCACTGAGTTCTCTATACATACTTGGAGCCCTAACCGAACAAAGTGAGGTTAGGGTGGAGGCTTAGTTGGGGGGGGTTTGGGGGCGAAGCCCCCAACAAGCTACGAAATTTGTGCCGAAGGCACGAATCGTAGCTCGTCTATATAGAATGCGACAAGGCCTGGGAAAAAAATGTGATTACCAAGGCTGACCAAGAACCTTGCTTTTGGGGTAACGACATAAGTGTTTGCGTACTTGGAGTCTCAATTTCGTACTTAGAGTATAAAAAATAAAATATGTATATTGTAAACTTCAATATTAATACAAATACTATATTTGGACATTTTTGGAATGTGTCTGGATGAGAAAAGGCCAAACGCGATTTAGTGGACACTACTTTTCACGCCTCGCGTGCTCTTTAACCACACACGACCAAACAAACTCGAAATTCACCGTTGTAGTGAGAAGACACTACAAACAAAGTAAGTGTCAATTTGTTGATCGATTGATCAATGTTTACAAACATTGAATTCAGCTTATTTGACACTACAAACAAAGTTACAACAAAGTAAGTATTGGCGATTGATCAATGTTTACAAACATTGAATTCAGCTTATTTGACACTACAAACAAAGTTACAACAAAGTAAGTATTGGCTTATTTATTATTGATCAATGCTAATTCAGCTGATTTGACACTACAAACAGTATTTGACACTACAAACAAATCCAAAATCATTACAACAAAGTAAGTATTGATTTATTTATTATTGATCAATGCTAATACATATTCAATTCAGCTTATTTGACACTACAAACAGTTAGTATTAGTTCATTTATTATTGATCAATGCTAATAAACATTGAATTCAGCTTATTAGTGAAAGCTTGACAACATTTAGCTATTGATATACTAGATATATCATCATGTAAGTAACTTTTAAAGAGTTTGAGCTATTGAAATGCTTAAAAAATCAATAATTTAGGCAATCTTCAACTACTCATTCTCAACCCAGTACTCCTGAAGGTCAAAGACAGCAGGCTAGGATTGAAAGCAGGCTTCAACAGTTGCAAATGACTGATCCTGATGATCGTCGTGCACATAGAAGTAGAAGATCTACTTCTGTGGTTATACCACTTCATTTTGGAACTGGGGATAGAGAGTCTGGGGGTAGAGAGTCTGGAAATATGCCTATTGTTGCTCAGGATCCATTTGCTATTGTCATTCCTCAAACTGAAGGAACTGAGGGTAGAGAGTCTGGGGATAGAGAGTCTGGGGGTATAGGGTCTGGGGGTATAGAGTCTAGGGATAGAGAGTCTGGGGGAGGAGAGTCTGGGGGTATAGGGATTGGGGGAGGAGAGTCTGGGGGGGGGTAGAGAGTCTGGGAATATGCCTATTGTTGCTCAGGATCTATTTGCTATTGTCATTCCTCAAACTCTTTTGCCTGAAGGAGTAGAGAGTCTGGGAATATGCCTATTGTTGCTCAGGATCCATTTGCTATTGTCATTCCTCAAACTCTTTTGCCTGAAGGATGGGATGGACCTTTACAGAATCCTATACCTAGAATGGTGCCACCTCTACCTGTTTCTACATCCAGAAGAAACAATAGGCCCAGAATGGTACCACTTCTACCTGCTCTCCCTCTTCCTATACATAGAAGAGACAATCTGCCTACTATTGCTCCACTTCCTGTGGACATTCCTGAAACTGTTCTGCCTGAAGGATGGAACACTCCTTTACAGAATCCTATGCCTATGGTGCCACCCCTACCTGCTCTGGCATTTAGAAGAGTCAGAAATGTATCTGTACAGAATTCTATGCCATCTCTGCCAGCTCCCACACTAGCAGAATTACAAGAGCAGGAAAGGCTGAGACATATGGCTATGATTCAAGAACAACAGAGGCAACAGGAATTGGCACAAGCAATAGTAGAGGAACAACCAAGAGTCCTACCAGAAGATCCTAGAAATGATCCTGCTGAGGATATGGAGGAGGACTTGGAATATGTGGATCCACCTGTGCAAAATCTACCAGCACCTCCTATCCTACAAAGGGTTGATCTGGAGGAGGACTTGGAATATGTGGATCCACCTGTGCAAAATCTACCAGCACCTCCTATCTTACAAAGGGTTGATCATATTCAAGGCATCAATGCTCTTCCAAGAGGAAGACAGCCTTATATAGATGAACCCTCAGCACATTATCTTGGTCTTATGGATGTCATATGTCCACACTGTCAGGCTCTACATTGGAATGCTGAAAAGCTCACCAGTTCTACTAGACATCATACAAAATTTGGCATGTGCTGTCTGCAAGGCCAGATTGATTTGCCCAGACTTGCTGATGCTCCACCAGAACTGCTTGGCTTACTCCAAGGCCATCATGCTCTTTCTGATGCTTTCAAAGCATCTATCTGTCAATACAATGCTGCTTTTGCATTTACATCTCTGGGAGTCAAGATTGACCATGCAATTACCAATGCTCCTGGACCATACAGCTTTAGGATCAATGGAGAGCTCCATCATCTGACAGGTGCTTTGCTTCCAACTGAAGGCAATCATCCTATGTATGCACAACTCTACTTCTATGATCATAATCAACAATTGGCTTTTCGTCAACGGAGCAATCCTGGATTGGATCCTCAGATAATGGCCTCTTTGCAGGATATGCTTCATAGAGTCAATCCCTTTATTGGCTTATACAAGCATGCAAAGCAGATTATGACAGAAGTTCCTGAAGGCCAACCACAAAGGCTTTCTGTTCAACTTAGGGCTGACTTTGGAGATCATTGACGCTATAACAACCCTAATGAACAGGAAGGAGTTGCAGCAATTATACCAGGAGATGGCTCTGAAGAATGATCAGATCACCGTGAAACAACCCTAATGAACAGGAAGGAGTTGCAGCAATTATACCAGGAGATGGCTCTGAAGAATGATCAGATCACCGTGACATAGTCCTGCATCTGCATGGAGGTCAATTGAAGCGAATCAGCCATTTACACCCTTTTTATACTCCTCTGCACTACACGATTATATTTCCAACTGGAGAACATGGATTTTATTTAAACATTCCTTCTCAGCTGGGACCACAAGGACAACGCAGAACACAAAATATCACTGGAACTGCTTACTATGCATACCGACTTCAGCAGAGATCTCTAGAAGCTAATGCCGCTTTGCTTTGGAGTGGTCGATTGTTTCAACAATATGTTGTCGATGCATGGGCTTCAATCGAACAAACAAAACTTAATTGGGTTAGACACAATCAAACAAAGATTAGGGCTGAAGTCTATCAAGGAGTGGTTGATGCAGTGGCTGGAGATGAAGACTTATGCAGGCAAAGCCGACGTGTGGTTCTCCCCTCTTCTCATGTTGGAAGTGAACAACACATGCAGCAATTATTTCAGGACTCTATGGCTATTTGCAGGCATTTTCACAAACCAGATCTCTTCATCACCATGACTGCCAATCCAAAGTGGCCAGAAATTGAAGAGGCTCTATTGAAAGAACCTATGGTTAATGGAAAGAGGCAAACAGCTTCTGACCGTCCAGATATTGTTGCCAGAGTATTTGAACTCAAAAAGAACCTATGGTTAATGGAAAGAGGCAAACAGCTTCTGACCGTCCAGATATTGTTGCCAGAGTATTTGAACTCAAGAAAAATGCTCTTTTGAAGGATATCAAAGATGGTCTCTTTGGAAAATGTGTGGCATCTGTCCATACCATTGAATTCCAAAAGAGGGGACTTCCACATATACATATCTTGATCTTTTTCCACCATCATGACAAGATCAAAGATGCAGCTCATGTGGATACTATTGTTTCTGCTCAAATTCCTGATCCAGTGACTCAGCCTCAATTGTATCAGGTATTGGCTTTGCTTGAATTATCAATGCAGTATCTGACCTTTGTTATTAGGTTGTTACTACCAATATGGTTCATGGTCCATGTGGAGCAGATTTTCCCAATGCCAAGTGCATGGTAGATGGCAAATGTTCCAAGAGATATCCCAAGGAATTTCAGGAAGCTACACAGTATGGTGATGATGGCTATCCCCAATATGCCAGACCTAACAATGGCCGCTTTTTTGAAAAGCATGGTCGTCGTTATGACAATCGTAATGTTGTCCCATACAATCCATATCTCTCAGCCAAATTCCAATGTCATATCAATGTGGAAGTCTGTGCTTCAGTGGATGCAATCAAATACATTCACAAGTACATCTACAAGGGCCATGATAGGACAACTTTGGAGATTGCTAGGGATGAAAGGGATGAAATCAAGGAACATTTGGATGCCAGATACATTTCTGCCCCAGAAGCTTGCTAGCACATCTTTGAATTCAATATGCATGCAGAATATCCTTCAGTATACAGATTGTCTGTGCACTTGGAAAACCAGCATGAAGTCTCACAGAGCACGTAAGCGCCTCCACAGTTACAAGAGATAACTACCAAAGGTCCCAAATAGCGTGGGCGCATTTTCTTGTTGTATGAGGTTTTGATTTTGGAGTTGCGCATAAGCACTAGCGTGCCCCTCGGGAAGTTGTAATCCTTGATAGTGGCGCTATGCTTGGTCTCGAATCGTAATGCTGCTTGGTGATGTGCGCTAAAGACTACCTCGTGGAGTCGCTCTAAATCTTCTTTCCTTTGCTGGAGATCAATGGCTCATCTGGCAATCAGATCGGTAGTCACTAAGATGCTGTTAGGTGCTGGCTGAAGGTAGGTCGCTTCTATAATGTCGGCAGGGAGTAAAGGATGGGTGCCAGTAGCTGCGTAATAGGGAGAACAACCCATGCGCTTATGAATAGTAACTCTTTCCGACCAGAACACTGAATATGTCGCTTCGCTCCAATGCGACTTGTCGCCATTGACTGCTTTAAAAAGCGCTTGTCAAACGTCAAAGTGGGGTCTCTCTACCAGGCCATTGGCACGTTTGTTGTAGCCAGATACTCGAATGTGATGGATATTGTATTTCTTGGCGAGATAGGTTAGCGCTTTGATAATTGGCGCACCGTTATCTGTGACAATTTCTCTTAGCGCTCCCCAACGGCAAATGTTATCCATGACGATTTCTCTTAGCACTCCCCAATGGCAAATGACGTCCTCAAATAGCCACTTGGCGACCGCGTCTGTATTTTCTCTTTGAAGCATTCAAAATTCAGGCCAGTGGATTAGCGAACAACGACCTTGAATGATGTACTTGTAGCGACCAGATTTGGGCATATGCATGGTATCGACGTAGATTTTGCTGAAGAGGGGAGCTGGCGTTGCAACGGTTGGCGGTATGAGCACTTGGCATGTTTGTTGAATTTGACAGAGGTGGCAAGTCCTAATGTACCAGGCGATGTCGGCACTAGCAACAGATTCAATGGCATTTTTGTGTTGCATTGGAACTTTATCCCAAATAACAACTTTGGTGCGAAGTATGAGCTGTGATAACTGGGTTCCTCTCTTGATATTGGCAATGGATGTGTCAAGAGCAGGAATGGGAATTTTGAATCTTGAATGAGCTGTCCTACCCCCTTCCAACAATAAGGCAGCAATGCCAGATGATGCTACACATAATGCCACATCTCCATTGGAACGAACTGCAGCAGCCAGAGTATTGCAGACAAAGGTTTTGCCACATCCTCCAGCACTGTGAATGAATAGCATCCTGCCCAAATTGTTGTTCACTGAGTTTATGACAGCATTGAAAGTCTCCAGTTGTTCCACATTGAACTTGGCCTTGTTACCCTCCACTCTTTGCTTGAGCTCTTCAACATCATAATTGGTTTCATCTTCTAAAAGCCTGTTGCCTAGAAGAATGATCAGTATTCAAGTTAATCTTTTATGCAAATGCCAATTACCTGGAACTATGTTCCAATTCTGTTGAGCCTCTGGCATGTTGGGAAAGTCTTTCAGAGTTTTTCCAAAATTCATTAAAGTGTCATTGATGAGATAAAGGCCATAGTCATAGACATCCTCATTGGTAAAGACTCGGTCCCTGTATTGCCTAGTATGTTCCAATCTGTGTCGAAGATCATCACAGATAGAATGTTTGAATTTGTCCCATAGAGCCTCAGGAGTGGCAGGAGCACAGTGGAATAGAATAGTGCAAAACAGCTGCCTGAGAGCTGATCCTAGTTGGATTGGAGCAGCTTCAGTGAGACACTGCCTCCATTCTGCATCATCCTCCAAAAGACCTAGAGCCTTGCATGCTTCTTGATAAGTGGGATAGATATGGCCATTGACTGTCCTGAGATCAGCCCATGAAGTTGCATTGGTTACAACAGTCAAGAGCATCCTGAGATAGAACCTTTCTCCCTGTCTTGGTGAAGCAAAATACATCCTTCCAATTGCTGTCCCTCTCTGCCTCTCCTTCCAACTCCGTTTAGATGCTTCATAAACAAACTTGGTTGGAAAGTTCTGATAAGTGGTGTTATTATTGGGAAACCTGGTATTGGCTTCAAACCAAGCTGTGAGTGCAGTTTTGTCTGCATTAGGTCTAGCAGCCACCACCTGTATTGGTTCATCATCTGGGAAATAGACTTCATGCTGGTTTTCCAAGTGCACAGGCAATCTGTACACTGAAGGATATTCAGCATGCATGTTGAATTCAAAGATGTGCCAGCAAGCCTCAGGAGCAGAAATGTATCTGGCATCCAAATGTTCCTTGATTTCATCCCTCTCCTCCCTAGCAATCTCCAAAGTTGTCCTATCATGGCCCTTGTAGATGTACTTGTGAATGTATTTGATTGCATCCACTGAAGCACAGACTTCCACATTGATATGACATTGGAATTTGGCTGAGAGATATGGATTGTATGGGACAACATTACGATTGTCATAACGACAACCATGCTTTTCAAAAAAGCGGCCATTGTTAGGTCTGGCATATTGGGGATAGCCATCATCACCATACTGTGTAGCTTCCTGAAATTCCTTGGGATATCTCTTGGAACATTTGCCATCTACCTCTGCTCCACATGGACCATGAACCATATTGGTAGTAACAACCTAATAACAAAGGTCAGATACTGCATTGATAATTCAAGCAAAGCCAATACCTGATACAATTGAGGCTGAGTCACTGGATCAGGAATTTGAGCAGAAACAATAGTGTCCACATGAGCTGCATCTTTGATCTTGTCATGATGATGGAAAAAGATCAAGATATGTATATGTGGAAGTCCCCTCTTTTGAAATTCAATGGTATGGACAGATGCCACACATTTTCCAAAGAGACCATCTTTGATATCCTTCAAAAGAGCATTTTTCTTGAGTTCAAATACTCTGGCAACAATATCTGGACGGTCAGAAGCTGTTTGCCTCTTTCCATATGACATCCATAAGACCAAGATAATGTGCTGAGAGTTCATCTATATAAGGCTGTCTTCCTCTTGGAAGAGCATTGATGCCTTGAATATGATCAACCCTTTGTAGGATGGGAGGTGCTGGTAGATTTTGCACAGGTGGATCCACATATTCTAAGTCCTCCTCTATATTCTCAGCAGGATCATTATTAGGCTGTCTTCCTCTTGGAAGAGCATTTATAGGTTGTTGTAGAATGGGAGGATGAAGAGGAGGTTCCAGTTGCTCTGCTGCTAGATTTGGCTGTCTCCTATTGTCAACAGGATCATCCAGATCTTGAGCATCTAGATTGTCAAAGTCCTCCTCCAAATCAGCTGCATGTTCTTGTTCCCAGCCTTCTAAGATCCTTTGAGCCCTAGCCTCATTCAAAGGCCTATATTCAGGATTGAGATCTACATCCTGTTAATCTTTCTTAGTCAATGCAACATCTGAAAGTTATCTTTCTCTCACCTCTGGCTGGTGTAATATCTGTAGTTGTCTTCCTTGCTCTCTGAGCTGTTGTTGCTCATGCAATACTGCTAATGCCTGTTGTTGCCTTTGCCACTCCTGTTGCCTCTCCTCCTCTTCAGCTATAGCAATATGTCTGAGCCTTTGCTGCTCTTGCAATACTGCTAGTGCCTGCTGTTGTCTATCCTGCTCCTCAGCTGCAGCAATATGCCTCAACCTTTGTTGGTCTTGCAATGCTGCTAATGCTTGTGCTTGTATAGGAGCAACCTGCTGGTTAATTTCTCTCTCTCTATTCCCAAGTATAGGTGGCAGTGGTAGTGGTAAAGCAGGCCCATATAAAGCAGGCATTCTAGGTATAGGATTCTGCAAAGGAGCATCCCAACCTTCAGGCAAATGAGTTTCAGGTATACTCATAACAGTTCCACCAACTACAGGCTGATTGACTGATCCCACTCTATTATCTCTTCCATGCACAGCAGCTGGTAGAGGTGCTACTATTGAAGGCACATAAGGAGCTCTATGTGCAGCAAGAGGTAGAGGTGGTATCATTCTAGGAATAGGATTTTGCAAAGGAGCATTCCATCCTTCAGGTAAATGAGTTTCAGGAATAGCCCTAGCAAATAGATCCTCAGCAACAGTTGGTGGTCCAATAGGCCTCCTCAAAGAGCTAGAAGCACTTCCAATTCTCATATCCCCAGTTCCCATATCCCCAGTTCCATAATGAAGTGGTATAACCACTGAAGTAGATCTTCTACTTCTATTTGCCCGACGCTCATCAGGATCAGTCATTTGTAACTGTTGTAGCCTGCTTTGAATCCTAGCCTGCTGTCTTTGACCTTCAGGAGTACTGGGTTCATTATGAGGATGAGTAGTTGAAGATTGCCTGAAAGAATAATATTTTAGGCATTTTCATAGCTTAAAACCATTGAAAGACACTTACATGATGAGTATATCAATAGCCCAAAGTTGTCCAAGTGTTACTATAAGCTGAATTGAATTTTTCTTGATTTTATTTAATTTTTTTAAGCATTTATAAAGCCCAAAAACAATAAATGTCACTTACTACAATAGCCCAAACTTTCACTATAAGCTGAATTGAATTTTTCCTGATTTTTCTGTGATTTTTTCGAATTTTTTAAGCATTTTCTAAGCCCAAATACATCAAAAATCACTTACAATGATCAATCAATAGCTGAAAGTTGTCGAGCTATTGAATGTTTGTTAAGAATCATCAATCAATCAATCAATCATTACTTACTTTGTAGTTGAGTTTGAAAATTTCGCTATAAGAATGTTTGTTAATGGTCATCAATCAATCAATCAGTCAATACTTACTTTGTAATCAAGTTTCGAAGTTGTAGCTAAATTGATCATTTATTAATATCAATCAATCAATCAATCAATCAATACTTACTTTGTAATCGAGTTTCGAAGTTTTGCTAGAAGAATGGTTATTAATATTTGTACATCAATCAATTAATCAACACTTACTTTGTAGTGTAGTTTACTCACTACAACGTTGAAACCGTGGAAAAATTGGTGCTGTTTGGGTAAAGAACACGCGAGGCGTGAAAACTGGTGTCCACTAAATCGCATTTGGGCCTCGGCCACATCCACAGACTCCGGACACCTTCCACATGTGTCCGAGAGATAGCATACAATGAAATATTTAATATACACATTTTTTATCACTTAAATAATAACTAATATACTGTTTCTTTTTCCAACTGACCGAAAAAAGAGACGAAAAAGGAAGTATTTGTCAGCCTTAGTCAGAAACTGTCAAAACTGACTAAGCACATCATTTCCCAGGCGTCGTCGCATTATATAGAGACGAGCTACGATTCATGCCTTCGGCACGAATTTCGTAGCTCATTGGGGGCTTTGCCCCCAAACCCCCCCCCAACTAAGCCTCCACCCTAACCTCACTTCGTTTGGTTAGGGCTCCAAGTATGTATAGAGAACTCAGTGCTCATTCCCGGCCTCAACCTCACTTCATTCGGTTAAGGCCTCCGCATCTCACAACTCAGTGCTCATTCCCGGTGATAGGCTTCTACTCGGACTGAGCGCATCAAGGGACATTATAGGCCAACCGACACTTGACGTATTCAGGACCCCGGTGATAGGCTTCTACTCGGACTGAGCGCATCAAGGGACATTATAGGCCAACCGACACTTGACGTATTCAGGACTCTAGCGACCAGTTGGGAATATAGAGCAGCTCTAGCTCTGGCAAATTACTACAGGATGTGGAAATTTATCCTAACCCCTAGCTACCAGGCCCTCAGCGCACTCCTTTCACCTAGCCCAAGGATGAAGGAGGCTCATAACGTATAGCGCTAACATGACGGCAGGAGAGGACTCTAACTAAACCCCGATCACTTCCAAAAGGAGCCAGCAGCAGGCGCTGCCATTTGACGAGGAACTTCAATCAGAAGTCTAAAAGGATCAATGACGGCGGCACTGGATATACTTAAATCCGACATCTGGACCTGCCAGGAACTAATACAATGAGTAGCGCTGACATTAGCGCTCACGGCGTCTGTCGAGGATTTTCCGACCATACCCCGGAACAGCCTGGCCAATCGGAGATATAGTAAAAGTGAGCAGACTCGTACAATTCTAAGTCAATATAGAGTCGCCGCTGGTCGCCGTGGGTCATAACGCCGTTGGTCGCCGTCAGCCATGTGCAAAAGGTTGCCGTTGACAGGTCGCCGTTAGAGGAAACCACGAGGAGAGGCGCTAGGAGGTAGCGCCGCAGATGGGCTCGTATCTTGGCAAACACGGTAGTGCATAGTATATAAAATAGCTACTTTACATGTATATAACAACGAATCGTAACCCCTCAAACACACAGTTACACTTAGCGTTCAACTCGCGCTAGCTTCCTTCAACTTCATCACTAAGTTGGGCGCTAGCTTTGTCTATCTCGTCTTCATCGTTTATGGTGCCACCTAGGGCACAATACGCTGCGCTACTCGTCTTTTCTCCAATATCTTTGCCTAAACTACGACGCTTACTGTCTGCCAGGTAACCCCCGAAGCGCTATAATCAAGCGCATCGTTTTACTACCTCCACTCGAGCACACCGGGACCCTGTCAGGACTCCTCACAACTACGTACGCCAAGCGCTGGAGACGGTGTTGTATTGCATATACGTCCAGTGCACCCAACCACAGTTGGCGTCATCATTTTGGAGCCCACCGCGAGGGGTTCTATTGAGGCAGAATTCCGCCGGAAACTCGAGCCCAGCGACAGCGCCGCCTCCTATTGGAGAGCGCGTTTGAACAAACCTTAACTGAGTCACCACACTTACCAGGCACGCTACTGAGGCAGACTTTAGATCAGGAACTTGAAGCCGCTCCAGATAGCTTGGCTGAAAGCTTCTTCCCATTTTCCTGACCGTTCGAATACTTAGCAGGTGAAAACCATACACCGCTTACTCCTTTGGAAGAGCTGTCTAGGTCATTATCGCCAGAACCTAGCGACTCAGAATTACCCAAGCCAGTACCGACTACAACCACGCCAAGCAAAACTACCACTAACACTACTATTCCCACCACGACGTCGACGCCAGCTAGTATGGAGCAGGCAAACACACCACGTATGCCGCCAAGAAACCACTTCTCGTCGCCAAAATGGGACGAGACGAAACCTCGCGAGCTAACACAGTATTTCCAAGAATTGGAATATTTATTACGCGACTGCCGAGTCACCGACAACACACAAATGAAAGAATACGCCGCCAGATACGTTTCCTACAATACCGCGGAATCCTGGACAGGATTGGATGAGTTTCAAGTATTAACACGAGATGCGGTGCCAAGGTCGTTTACCTACGAGGAATGGAAAAAGGCGATCATTAAACTGTACCCGGTGATAGGACCCTATACAGGTTAGGCGCATCAACGGCAGGCTCAGCACCGGCCCCGGAAACCTTGCCGCACTCGTTCCGAACTTAGCGCACGCGTTCTACCTATTTTAAGCCATTTCTGACGGCCGCGCACGGCAAGAAGCAGATCCAATCAGTGATAGCGCCGATCGGCAGACAGAATGACAACTGACAGATGGCATCAGTCACTGACGACAGCGCTTAGCGAGAAGTTTGATGATCTATCAAAAACTGACGGACAGCTTGGCGTTTGACCTTGGCGTCTGACACCGCTTACCGTCTCGATTTGGCGCCCAACGTCGCTTAGGTGTTTTGACAGACAGAAGGGTGATGGATTGATGGTTTAGCACCGCGATCTGCCGCCTGGTGGCGCCAAGGGTCCTCAAAGGACGGTAGGGATCGGAAACCGTTGGAGCAGCCCCTTTGAAATTTTCCAGTTTACCGCACTCTGGCGTCATTAGCCACTGGCGACGGCAAACTCATTGTAGTATAAAAGTACTTACCGACTTGTACATAGAGCAGAACAATAGACCACAGTTTACTCCCCTTTCCTCAGTCTCCCTTACGCTCAAGAGCTCATTTACGCTACGGTCGGCAACGTCAAAACTCATCGGCAGTTGCAGACGTTCGCCAACACTCGACATACTCGTGCCTTGCAACTACGGCAGGCATTATCGACGCTTAGAACTTCGCTAAGCTTATCGTGCTCTTGCCGCTCCCCCTTGCCGTCTTCACTTACCGCTTCTTCCTAGGCGCTTTACCTTAGCGCTTACACTTGCCGGCACCCGTTACCGACTTTTCACCTTTTTCACAGACGCGTTCTCTGGGACCTGCCCGGGACTCCTCAAATTACTTTTAGCGCGCCCAACGCACACTCTTGGTACGGTAACACAATTGTTACATTTGTTGCTGACCAAAACTTTGGGCGTCATCAAATTGGAGCCCACCGCGAGGGATCTCTAGGGCAGAATTCCGCCAGAAACCCGTCTTCAGCGTAGGCGCCGCCTGCTAGAGCAGTCGGCAGAAGGCATTGCTCCTTCCCACCCATCAACCCCACAACCACCTGGTGCCTTACCGGGTCTCTCTCTCGCCCAGGAACTACAGAACGCCACTGTAGACGCTTTTCCTGATCTCTTCCCGCATTCCCTCGATTATAGTACCGACGACCCCTTAGCGTCGCCCTTTACCTTACCGCAATCAGTTACCCCTATCACTCCGTTAACACCGCTTTCACAACTCGTCATTTCGCTCACCCCGTCGCCAACCTCTAGAACTCCTTCCCCACAACCGCTAACCGAACTCGCCAACCCAGTCGCTATGGAACAACAAGTCCAGCGCATGCCGCCACGCAACCACTTCTCGGCACCGAAATGGGACGAGACCAAACCACGGGAGCTATCCCAGTATTTCAAGGAATTGGAGTATCTATTCAGAGACTGTAACATTACCGACCACACGCAGATGAAGGAGTACGCGGCAAGATACGTATCGTATGACACGGCAGAGACGTGGACAGGTTTGACTGAGTTTGCCGCCTTTGTTCCCGCCACACCGACAGCTCCCGCCCGGGGCGCTTCTTACGAGGACTGGAAGACGGCAGTAATCCAGCTGTACCCTGGCGCAGAGGAGGCTACCCGATACACGGTAAACGAGCTCCAGAAACTAGTACAGGAATCTTTCGACAGTGGCACATCGTCGCTTGGCGCATTCTCTACATATTACCGCGAATTCCAGAAAGTCGCTAGGTGGCTTCTGCAGAACGGCAAGCTCTATATTAACGAGGAGCGTCGCCTATTTCAGCAGGGCATCCCGACTTCACTGTGGACGCGTATTGCTCGTCGCCTAGAGATAGTTCATCAGGCTCATCACCCAGACGAGCCCTATAACGTTGCCGACGTCTTTGAAGCCGGTAAATGGGTTCTCAAGGGAACGGACACTGGCGTTGGACTGCAGCGCGCTAGGACGAGCCCACCCCCTGAGCGAACTAACGGTATCATTCCCATCCCGCCTCCTGTTGCCGACTTCGTTAAGAAAGAAGAGCTCAATGCTGCTATTACCGCCGCTGTCGCCTCCGCGATGACACGTATCGAAACTATGATTACCACCAACCTGACTGCTAACCGACCCGCTAACGTACCCGCACCTGGCCCTTGCCACTTCTGTGGGGAAATTGGCCACACCATGACTAGAGGACGCTGCGCTACCCTCGAGAATTACGTTCGCCAAGGTAGAATTCGACGAGCTATCGACGGCAAGATAGTCCTCACCACTGGCGCCACCATCCCCAACTACCCAGACAAGAAGTCCTTCCAGGAGCGAGTTGATGAATGGCATAGGCGCAACCCAGGACAAATCGTTACCGGCACGCTATCTGGCAACGCTAACCCCGACCCCGAACAGGCGACCCAACAGCAGATGATTCACGAGGTCCTACATTTCGACAGCGTTGGCGACCACCCTACTTTCTCGCGGGAAGAGCGTATCGCCAAGCTGCAGCAGGAATTAGATTCGCTAAAGAACCAGGTCTTTGATGGGGTTGAAGTTAAGCAGCCTAAACAACCTCTTAAAGGATACAAGCCAATGCCTCCCGCTAGCAAGTTACCGACACCTGCTCCTGCCGCACCTCCTGCCACTGCCCCTGCTCCTGCCTCAGAACCATCGTCGTCCGCTACCGCTCCCGACCCGCCTTTGCCGCCTCTCCATCCCTACTCCGGGATTCCCGACCGTTATCACGCTCCCGCACAACGAAACTTTGCCGCTCCCGAGAAACGTCCTGAGGGTGGCTACCGACCTACTGCGCCAATATTCGATATCGAGAAATCCAACCACGTCTTTAACCGCATCATGAAAACCAATGTTACCTTATCAGTAGAAGAGCTTTGTAGTATTGCTCCCGACGTCCGCAACCAAGTCAAGACGGCAGTCACTCCTCGACGACCCTTGGCGACAGCCGTTGCCGAGGTTGATGAACTCGACGACGCGCTTCCTGGTTTCTCTGTTACCATCGACTCTCCCGACGCTGAAGATTCTCCAGCCGACTCCATCGCTAACGCCACCTCGGTGGACCCAGTAGAGACCTACCTTAGGTCTGTAGACCATGGAGAGGACCCCGCCATTCTTACCGTCGCTCAAGAATCGCACGCTATCCGCTCGGTAGCGCTAACCGTAGACAACAAGCACGAAGTAGAGGCAATCGTGGATAGCGGGTCTCAGATTATTTCTATGGCAGCAGAAGTCGCTAACGATCTAGGCCTCATTTACGACCCTACCGTTATACTAAATATGCAGAGCGCTAACGGTACGGTAGACAGATCCCTAGGCCTCGCCAAGAATGTGCCGTGCACCCTTGGCGACATCACGTTTTATCTTCAGATCCACATCTTACGTTCACCAGCTTACGACCTACTACTGGGCAGACCCTTCGACGTCTTGGCGCGATCAGTCGTCAAGACAGTTACCGACGAGGAAACGACCCTCACAATTAGCGACCCCAACTCCGGAATCCGACGAACGGTGCCAACGTTCCCTAGGGGACAACGAAAAGGCGCCCGCGCTAAGCCCCCGGAGTTTACCGACCAACACGCCAACGAGCCTCCACACCGGTGTTTTCACAGACCATCGAGGAGGTGATTGGCGACGATCACGGAGATGTGGCGCTAACGCTGGAATATGACCATTCAACTGGTCTTGTAAATATTTTGTCTACCGCATATCTTGACAAAGAAGTTTTACTTTCCTCGACCGTTACCGACGCTGAGCTTTCTCAGAAAAACCCAGATATTACCGACTCAGCTCTAGCGTACTTATATCTTACCGCCTCTGAATCGTTTCAAAATATAGCGTCTACCGATACTTATCTCACCACTCTCCCCGGAGCCTCGCCTCCTGCCGTTCTTGGACTTGCCGCTCCTCAGGCTACAGTTCCCCTTTCCACATCTGTGTATAACCAAGCTAACGCTCCCAAAAGGAAAGGGGTTCAAGTTAAAAAGAAATATAAGCCAGTTGCGCTTAAAACAAAACCCATCGCTACGCACTCTCCCGAGACTTTCAGAATCGAGCGCCAGATCATTGGCGACCCTCTTGCCGACATGCCGGCCTTATCACCGAATCCGCCACCCTTTCAGCCCACAGGACGTTTTACCGAGGAACGCCAGCAGCAGTTCGCCAAGGAGCACGACACAGGATTTTTGACCAAAGATGAGTTGAACGTCCTTACCGATCTTGTCGCTAAGCAAGACAAAGCCTTTGCTTGGGAGGACTCAGAACGCGGCAGCCTTCGCACAGATTTCTTCCCGCCTGTCGTAATCCCGACCATTCCTCACGTGCCGTGGACTGAGCACAACCGACCGTTACCGCCTGGGATCGAAGCCGAGGTCTGTCAGATTATTAGGACTAAGATACAGGCTGGCGTCTACGAGCCCTCAAACAGTTCTTACCGCTCCCGTTGGTTCTGTGTCCTCAAAAAGAACGGCAATCTACGCATAGTTCACAGTCTTGAGCCGCTGAATAGAGTAACCATACGACACTCTGGCGTACCGCCTTTCCCTGACCACTTTGCTGAGTCCTTTGCCGGGCGTATCTGTGGCGCCACCCTTGATCTCTACGTTGGCTACGACGAACGCCTGATACACCCCTCTTCCCGGGATCTCACTACCTTTCAAACTCCGTTTGGCGCCTTGCGCCTAGTTACCTTGCCGATGGGCTGGACAAACTCAGTCCCCATATTCCATGACGACATCACTTTCATCCTCCAACCCGAGATACCGCATAAAGTCCTTAGCTTCATCGATGACGTTGGCGTCAAAGGCCCCAAAGACTGGCGACTCGTTAACGGCTTACCGGCGACCCATCCCGAGAACCCCAATATTCGCTTAGCGTTATGGGACTTTTTCCAGTTGCTCAACCGAGTTCTCCAACGTATGAAGTATAGCGGTGGTACCTTTAGCGGTCACAAACTCCTCCTTTGCGCGCCTAAGTTCAAAATACTTGGTCACATCTGCACTCCCGACGGTCGCGTTCCCGACGAGTCTCGCTTAGCACTCCTAGAGCGATGGGGTCCTTGCCGCGACTTATCTGAAGTTCACGCCTTTCTTGGCACCGTTGGCGTTCTCAGGATATTCGTCAAAAACTTTGCCCATCGCGCACATGCTCTTAACCGACTCACCCGCGCCAACGAGCCCTTCGAATTTGGGCCAGACCAGGTTACCGCACAACGCGACTTAGTAAAAGCTCTGCAGGACGCCAAGCCCCTAGTCCCCATCGATTATACCTCTGCCGACCCTGTTATCTTGGCGGTGGATACCTCGTACATTGCTGTTGGCTACTTCTTGTGCCAGTGCCTTAGCGACAATCGGAAACAGCGACGCTACAACCGCTTTGGGTCTATCACGCTAAACGACAGAGAGTCTCGCTACAGCCAGCCTAAGCTAGAACTCTATGGGCTCTTCAAAGCCTTCCGGTCGCTAAAGATGTATTTGATTGGCGTGCGCAACCTTATCGTTGAGGTCGACGCTAGGTACATCAAAGGCATGCTGCAGAATCCCGATATCCAGCCATCCGCTAGCATGAATCGGTGGGTAGTCGCTATCCTCATGTTTCACTTTGAGCTGGTACACGTCAAGAGCTCTTTCCACGGCCCAGATGGACTCTCTAGGCGACCACGGCAGCCTGGCGACCCGGCAGTGGACCCACAGGCTGATAGCGATTTCGAGGACTGGATCGACCGACTACATGGTTTCGTGCACCTCATTCAACAGCCAATTCCCTTACTACGACGGCAACAGCCTACCAGCATCCTGTTACATCCCATAGTCCCTTACCGCCCCGAGACCTTTAGCGCACCCCTCACGTTCTACACGGCAAGCATCCACAGTCAAAACTTGCCTCCAGTAAAAGTCGTACAGGAACCTCAGTCGCTAAGAGAAGACAGCAAAAACCTGACCTACGATGCCGTTCCCCGATCCGCCAAGGCAAAGGCGGAAGATAGTCGCCTATTGGTAGTCGAGCAATGGATACAAGACCTTAAGCGACCCCCAGACCTTACCGACGAACAATACGCTACCTTTATCCGCTATGCTACCCACTTCTTCTTTACCGACAACCGACTTTGGCGACGAAATCGAGATGGCGCTCACAAGCTGATCATCAAGCCAGAAGGTCGCTTACGAGTCTTGCGCGCTATGCATGACGAGCTAGGACATAGAGGTCTGTACGCTACTCGAGCTTCTCTGCTAGAACGATTTTGGTGGCCACACGCTAGCGCCGACATCGCCTGGTACATCAGCACTTGCCACCTCTGCCAAATCCAACAAACGCGCCAAGTGCTCATTCCGCCAACCGTTGCAACGCCAGCTCCACTCTTTAGCAAAATTTACGTCGACACCATGCATATGCCCAAGTCTGGTCGCTACAAGTACATCATTCAAGGTCGTTGCTCGCTAATCCACTGGCCTGAATTTCGAATGCTTCAAAGAGAAAATACCGAGGCGGTCGCCAAGTGGCTATTTGAGGACGTCATTTGCCGTTGGGGAGCGCTAAGAGAGATCGTCACGGATAACGGTGCGCCCATCATCAAAGCGCTAACTTACCTCACCAAGAAATACAACATTCACCACATTCGAGTGTCTGGCTACAACAAACGCGCCAATGGCCTGGTAGAGAGACCCCACTTTGACGTTCGGCAAGCACTCTTCAAGGCAGTCGATGGCGACGAGTCTCGTTGGAGCGAAGCGACCTATTCAGTGTTCTGGTCGGAAAGAGTTACTATTCGTAAGCGCATGGGTTGCTCTCCCTATTACGCGGCTACTGGCACCCATCCTTTACTCCCTGCCGACATCATAGAAGCGACCTATCTTCAACCAGCACCCAACAGTATCTTAGCGACTACCGACCTTATCGCCAGACGAGCCATTGATCTCCAACGAAGGAAGGAAGATTTAGAGCGACTCCACGAGGCAGTCTTTAGCGCACGTCGCCAAGCAGCATTACGATTCGAAACCGAGCATAGCGCCACTATCAAGGATTACAACTTCCCGAGGGGCGCGCTAGTACTCATGCGTAACTCCAAAATTGAAACCTCATACAACAAGAAAATGCGCCCGCGCTATCTAGGACCTTTGGTAGTGATCTCTCGTAACCGTGGAGGCGCTTACGTGCTCTGTGAATTAGATGGCGCCCGCGCTATCTAGGACCTTTGGTAGTGATCTCTCGTAACCGTGGAGGCGCTTACGTGCTCTGTGAATTAGATGGTTCAGTACTGCATCGACCTGTTGCCGCTTTTCGCCTATTGCCATACCTCGCTAGAGAACAAATCGACTTGCCGCTTGAAGCGCTAGATATCGACACCACCAAGCTGAGAGAACTTGAAGAAACCGAACTATTGGACGATGATGACTTGCCGACTTTAGTTGAAGAAGAAGAAAACGATTAGAAAAGAATATATATTGATAAGCTCTTTCTTTCTATTACTTACTTTACTTATCTTTCTTGCCGATACTTACCATACTATATTCAACAGACAATTCCTTACGTAGTCAAGTCGCAGCGCTAGCGTGTCGCCAACGCTTAGCGCATTGCGCAACTCTCGCCAAGGGTTTTTCGCCATGATGATTTACTGAGCGTTTCCCTTTTCTCAAAAATTTGTCTAAGTCCCACACCTACTACTCCTCTTGCTAAAAACTTACTTTAGAACACTTACCGCTTGCTTTCTCGTTGCCATACATTTCTTGATCTCTGCCGTTGCGTTAACTCAGATTACTAGACTCATCCGTCCACTCGGCAAGGAGGCGGCAAAAACAAATATATATCGAAACGGCAAGAGAAAATATAAACAAGACGGCCTATCTACCCTAAGGTCCGTCAGTCATCATCCTCTGAAAGCGACATCGAGTCGTCGAGCGGCAAGAGATCGCCAACTTGCACGTGGTTGAGGGCCTGCCACTCTAGCGCCTCGTTGCAGTCCGCCTGGTACTCTTGAAGGGCGTCCATGCTACGAGTCAAATTGGCGTATCGAAGGCGAGAGGCCATGATTTGTTGCCGCACCCGCTCGCGCTCGCGACCCAGTACCGCTTGCATACTTGCCGCACGCGTCGCCATCCGCTCTATCACTTGAGGGGGGTACAAAGCCACCACCGGATAGACGAGGTCTTCCCCCAGCCACTCGTAAGTGTCGCCAGTGACTCTTGGCTGAGGCTGGGGGGTCCACGATGAAGGCCCACTCGAGCTTGTCCAAAGCTGCGTCGCCAAGTCACCTTCACTTACCCAGGGGGCGGCAGGCTCCACTGCCGGCAACTCCTGGGACTCGCCAGGGAAGTCCCGCAAAGTCTCTTCCATCGCCCCTTCGCCCTCTACCACCTCTTCTGCCACTGGCTCCCTAGCCGCGGTTCCCGCCTCGTCGTTTTCGCGTTGAGTCGCCAAGGTTTCTTCTTCACCCTCGGCGTCCTCAGTCCCTCCCGTTGCCGCCTTCTCGGCCTTCTCTTCATCCTCCATCTCCACATCTGCAGGGACCTCTTCCCGCTCCTCTGGTGGCGCCGAGTCGCCAACCGCTGCCCGCTCTCCCACCTCCTCCCCCCCGCCAAGGGACCTCGCCGCCAAATGGATGGGCGACAAGAGGCCACTTGGGCCTGCCTCGGAATCTTGAGGGGGCAGGCGACTCGCCGCTAATGCCCTCTGCAAGTCTTCCATCTCGGTGTCGCGAGGGGCTGGCGAGGGGGGAGGTGAAGAGACCACCCGAGGTCGCTTTGCCTTGCCCTTCCCTTTGCTGGGGGAAGGGGCTTGTCGTTTTGTGGGGACCGCAGTCCCTTGGCGCTCTCCGGCGCCACGATTGCCGACCGTTTCGTTTTCATCCCCTTGACGCGTCGGCAGCGCCAGGGAACTCTTGCTGATTAAGGCCGCGTCGCCAGCGGCCTGCTTCTTCCTCTCCCCCTCGACGAACTCCCGCGCCCTTCTTACGAGTACGGCACGCTTGAAAGTGCGCTCCACTACCGCGTCGGGAGCCCCACCGCGTTCACGACTCTTGGCGCCGTCCAAAGTGCAAGCTCGTTTTAGCGTCCCGCACCGGTAGCAGGGCTGGCCACCGGTGGGGTACCAACACCCCTCTGGGTCGTTGTCGGCCCAGCACTTGTCGCACTACAGAAGTGTTAACAAACGCGGTAAGAAGAGCTACAACCCTTACCGCTCCTTGGGAGTCCTTGAACTCCCGTCTTGCCGCCGGACTTGCCGTCTTCTTGTCCTTCATCTCCGGCAAGACCACCCCCGCCTCCAATCCTTCATCTAAAACCGCCTCATCTCGTCGCGCCACCAACAGACCCTTCAGCTCTGAGTCGCTAAAGGAGGTTTGTGTTGGTACCTGTCAACTAGCTGGTTAGCAGGGGAAGTACCTTGGCGCGACGAGCTTACCGCGTAGCGAGGGGCGGCAGCCTTACGAGACTTGAAATAGGATGAACAGCGGTCGCCAACAGTAAGAAAGGAGGAGACTTACCTTCTTTTTCAAAGTCTTGCCCGGCTTAACTGGGGAACCCATGCTGCTTGCCGGCAGTGCTGGGTTCTGGGCACTGCCGGCGCGGGAATCTTTACTCGACCCAGCGACTGCGGACTCCTGCCTTTTCGTAGCAGGCGCCTTCCCCTTGCCGACGACCTCCTCCTCACCAGTGACTTCGCGCCCTTCTTGCGCCTGGAGCCTTTCCTGGGCATCCCGTGACGCCTCGGCAAACGCTTCCTCACGAATGGCAGCCATCTCGGCATCAACCTGAAGGTTGGCGAGAGGCGCCAATACCTCTTGCTTACTGCTAGGAGACAAATCAGACCACAGCTAAAGTTAGAAATAACAATCAGAGATACTTACTCAGGCGCGGGAGCGCTTACCGTCATCGGCAAGGCGCCAGACAAAATATCCTCCAGTTCGTCCTCGATTGTCGGGACGGGAGGGGGCGCCTGGCAACTCGATCAGCTAGCGACACGGCAAGGACTGAAAGCACTCACAAAACGGGAGAAAGGCGCTAACCACTCAGCGCCACGATTGTCTACGTACCGCGCCCGGCACCACTCTCGCACCTCAATCTCCCGATCCCACCCAACGCCAAGTACTCGCACCTCATACCACCGCTCCAATAATCTCATTACGCCAACGACCAGATTTGCAGGCGCTTCGGCGCCAACACCCTCGATCCGCCGGATAAAGCGGTTCGCCTTGTCAATGTATGCGGAGGCAGCGTCTTGAGCCTCGCGGGACGGTACTGGGGGCGGAGTTGGAATTCGGAAGGACATATTTTAATTTCTGAGCGCCAGGTAAAAAAGGGGGAGAAGAAACGAAGTCCAAACTCATGCGCCAGGACTATAAACTAAATCTCAAGAACGCACGGACCACTTGTCACAAAAGCGGTAACGGTAGCCTTATTTGGTGACTGAGGACAGTCAATTTTTCAGTTGGGGGGAGATGATAGGACCCTATACAGGTTAGGCGCATCAACGGCAGGCTCGGCACCGGCCCCGGAAACCTTGCCGCACTCGTTCCGAACTTAGCGCACGCGTTCTACCTATTTTAAGCCATTTCTGACGGCCGCGCACGGCAAGAAGCAGATCCAATCAGTGATAGCGCCGATCGGCAGACAGAATGACAACTGACAGATGGCATCAGTCACTGACGACAGCGCTTAGCGAGAAGTTTGATGATCTATCAAAAACTGACGGACAGCTTGGCGTTTGACCTTGGCGTCTGACACCGCTTACCGTCTCGATTTGGCGCCCAACGTCGCTTAGGTGTTTTGACAGACAGAAGGGTGATGGATTGATGGTTTAGCACCGCGATCTGCCGCCTGGTGGCGCCAAGGGTCCTCAAAGGACGGTAGGGATCGGAAACCGTTGGAGCAGCCCCTTTGAAATTTTCCAGTTTACCGCACTCTGGCGTCATTAGCCACTGGCGACGGCAAACTCATTGTAGTATAAAAGTACTTACCGACTTGTACATAGAGCAGAACAATAGACCACAGTTTACTCCCCTTTCCTCAGTCTCCCTTACGCTCAAGAGCTCATTTACGCTACGGTCGGCAACGTCAAAACTCATCGGCAGTTGCAGACGTTCGCCAACACTCGACATACTCGCGCCTTGCAACTACGGCAGGCATTATCGACGCTTAGAACTTCGCTAAGCTTATCGTGCTCTTGCCGCTCCCCCTTGCCGTCTTCACTTACCGCTTCTTCCTAGGCGCTTTACCTTAGCGCTTACACTTGCCGGCACCCGTTACCGACTTTTCACCTTTTTCACAGACGCGTTCTCTGGGACCTGCCCGGGACTCCTCAAATTACTTTTAGCGCGCCCAACGCACACTCTTGGTACGGTAACACAATTGTTACATTTGTTGCTGACCAAAACTTTGGGCGTCATCAGCGGATGGCTGGATATCGGGATTCTGCAGCATGCCTTTAATGTACCTAGCGTCAACTTCAACGATAAGGTTCCGCACGCCAATCAAATACATCTTTAGCGACCGGAAGGCTTTGAAGAGTCCATAGAGCTCTAGCTTAGGCTGACTGTAGCGAGACTCTCGGTCGTTTAGCGTGATAGACCCAAAGCGGTTGTAGCGTCGCTGTTTCCGATTGTCGCTAAGGCATTGGCACAAGAAGTAGCCAACGGCAATGTACGAGGTATCCACCGCCAAGATGACAGGGTCGGCAGAGCTATAGTCGATTGGAACTAGGGGTTTGGCGTCTTGTAGGGCTTTTACTAAGTCGCGTTGGGCAGTGACCTGGTCTGGCCCAAATTCAAAGGGCTCGTTAGCGCGGGTGAGTCGGTTAAGAGCATGTGCGCGATGGGCAAAGTTTTTGACGAATATCCTGAGAACGCCAACGGTGCCAAGAAAAGCGCGAACTTCAGATAAGTCGCGGCAAGGACCCCAGCGCTCCAAGAGTGCTAAGCAAGATTCGTCGGGAACACGACCGTCGGAAGTGCAGATGTGACCAAGTATTTTGAACCTTGGCGCGCAAAGGAGGAGTTTGTGACCGCTTAAGGTTCCGCCGCTATACTTCATACGTTGGAGGACTCGGTTGAGGAGCTGGAAAAACTCCCATAGCGCTAAGCGAATGTTGGAGTTTTCGGGATGTGTCGTCGGTAAGCCGTTTACGAGTCGCCAGTCTTTGGGGCCTTTGACGCCAACGTCATCAATGAAGCTAAGGACATTATGCGGTATCTCGGGTTGGAGGATGAAGGTGATGTCGTCATGGAATATGGGGACTGAGTTTGTCCAGCCCATCGGTAAGGTAACTAGGCGCAAGGCGCCAAACGGAGTTTGGAAAGTAGTGAGGTCGCGGGAAGAAGGGTGTATTAAGCGTTCATCGTAGCCAACGTAGAGATCAAGGGTGGCGCCACAAATGCGCCCGGCAAAGGACTCGGCAACGTGATCAGGGAAAGGCGGTATGCCAGAGTGTCGTATGGTGACTCTATTCAGCGGCTCGAGACTGTGGACTATGCGTAGGTTGCCGTTCTTTTTGAGGACACAGAACCAACGGGAGCGGTAAGAACTGTTGGAGGGCTCGTAGACTCCAGCCTTAATTTTGGTCCTAATGATTTGGCAAACCTTGGCTTCGATCCCAGGTGGTAGTGGTCGGTTGTGCTCAGTCCATGGTACGTGAGGAATGGTCGGGATAACAACAGGCGGGAAGAAATCTGTACGTAGACTGCCGCGTTCTGAGTCCTCCCAAGCAAAGGCTTTGTCTTGCTTAGCGACGAGATCAGTAAGGACATTCAACTCATCTTTGGTCAAAAATCCTGTGTCGTGCTCCTTGGCGAACTGCTGCTGGCGTTCCTCGGTAAAACGTCCTGTGGGCTGAAAGGGTGGCGGATTTGGTGACAAGGTCGGCATGTCGGCAAGAGGGTCGCCAATGATCTGGCGCTCGATTCTAAACGTCTCGGGAGAGTGCGTAGCGATTGGTTTTGTTTTAAGCGCAACTGGCTTATATTTCTTTTTAACTTGAACCCCTTTCCTTTTGGGAGCGTTAGCTTGGTTATACACAGATGTGGAAAGGGGAACTGTAGCCTGGGGTGCGGCAAGTCCAAGAACGGCAGGAGACGAGGCTCCGGGAAGGGTAGTGAGATACGTATCGGTAGACGCAATATTTTGAAACGATTCAGAGGCGGTAAGGTATAAGTACGCTAGAGCTGAGTCGGTAATATCTGGGTTTTTCTGAGAAAGCTCAGCGTCGGTAACGGTCGAGGAAAGTAAAACTTCTTCGTCAAGATAAGCGGTAGATAAAATATTTACAAGACCAGTTGAATGGTCATATTCCAGCGTTAGCGCCACATCTCCGTGATCGTCGCCAATCACCTCCTCGATGGTCTGTGAAAACACCTATGGGGTCGTTCGTTGGCGTGCTGGTCAGTAAACTCCGGTGGCTTAGCGAGGGCGCCTTTTTGTTGTCCCCTAGGGAACGTTGGCACCGTTCGTCGGATTCCGGAATTAGGGTCGCTAATTGTAAGGGTCGTCTCGTCGTTGGTAACTGTCTTGACGACTGATCGCGCCAAGACGTCAAAAGGTCTGCCGAGTAGTAAGTCGTAAGCCGGGGAGCGTAAAATGTGGATCTGAAGATAAAACGTGATGTCGCCAAGGGTGCACGGCACATTCTTGGCGAGGCCGAGGGATCTGTCTACCATACCATTAGCGCTCTGCATGTTTAGTATAACAGGGTGCACGGCACATTCTTGGCGAGGCCGAGGGATCTGTCTACCATACCATTAGCGCTCTGCATGTTTAGTATAACCGTAGGGTCGTAAATGAGGCCTAAATCGTTAGCGACTTCTGCTGCCATAGAAATAATCTGAGACCCGCTATCCACGATTGCCTCTACTTCGTGCTTATTGTCTACGGTTAGCGCGACCGAGCGGATAGCGTGCGATTCTTGAGCGACGGTAAGAATTGCTGGGTCCTCTCCATGGTCTACTGACCTAAGGTAGGTCTCCACTGGATCCACAGAGGTGGCGTTAGCGATGGTGTCGGCAAGAGGTTCATCGGTGTCGGGAGAGTCAATGGTAACAGAGAAACCAGGAAGCGCGTCGTCGAGTTCATCAACTTCGGCAACGGCTGTCGCCAAGGGTCGTCGGGGAGTGACTGCCGTTTTGACCTGGTTGCGGACGTCGGGAGCAATACTACAAAGTTCTTCTACTGACAAGGTGACGGCGGTTTTCATAATACGGTTAAAAACGTGGTTAGATTTCTCTATGTCGAAAATTGGCGCAGTAGGTCGGTAGCCACCCTCAGGACGTTTCTCGGGAGCGGCAAAGTTTCGTTGGGCGGGAGCATGATATCGGTCGGGAATCCCTGAGTAAGGATGGAGAGGCGGCAAAGGCGGTTCGGGAGCGGTAGCGGACGACGAGGGTTCTGGAGCAGGAGCAGGGGCAGTAGCAGGCGGTGCGGCAGGAGCAGGCGTCGGTAATTTGCTAGCGGGAGGCATCGGCTTGTATCCTTTAAGAGGTTGTTTGGGCTGCTTAACTTCAACCCCATCAAAGACCTGGTTCTTTAGCGAATCTAATTCCTGCTGCAACTTGGCGATACGCTCTTCCCGCGAGAAAGTAGGGCGGTCGCCAACGCTGTTGAAATGTAAGACCTCGTGAACCATTTGCTGTTGGGTCGCTTGTTCAGGGTCGGGGTTGGCGTTGCCAGATAGCGTGCCGGTAACGATTTGTCCTGGATTGCGCCTATGCCATTCATCTACCCGCTCCTGGAAGGACTTCTTGTCTGGGTAATTGGGGATGGTGGCGCCAGTGGTAAGAACTATCTTGCCGTCGATAGCCCGTCGAATCCTCCCTTGCCGAATATAATTCTCTAAAGTCGCGCAGCGTCCTCTCGTCATGGTGTGGCCAATTTCCCCACAGAAGTGGCAAGGGCCAGGTGCGGGTACGTTAGCGGGTCGGTTAGCAGTCAGGTTGGTGGTAATCATAGTTTCAATACGCGTCATAGCGGAAGCGACAGCGGCGGTAATAGCAGCATTGAGCTCCTCTTTCTTAACGAAGTCGGCAACAGGAGGCGGGATGGGAATGATACCGTTAGTTCGCTCAGGTGGTGGGCTCGTCCTAGCGCGTGGTATGCCAACGCCAGTGTCCGTTCCCTTGAGAACCCATTTACCGGCTTCAAAGACGTCGGCAACGTTATAGGGCTCGTCAGGGTGATGGGCCTGATGAACTATCTCTAGGCGACGAGCAATACGAGTCCACAGTGAAGTCGGGATGCCCTGCTGAAATAGGCGACGCTCCTCGTTAATATAGAGCTTGCCGTTCTGCAGAAGCCACCTAGCGATTTTCTGGAACTCGCGGTAATACGTAGAGAACGCGCCAAGCGAAGATGTGCCGTTGTTGAAAGATTCCTGTACTAGTTTCTGTAACTCGTTTACCGTGTATCGGGTAGCCTCCTCTGCGCCAGGGTACAGCTGGATTACTGCCGTCTTCCAGTCCTCATACGAAGCGCCTTGAGCTGGAGCTGGCGGGGCGGCAGGAACAAAGGCGGCAAACTCGGTCAAACCTGTCCACGTTTCTGCCGTGTCATACGATACGTATCTTGCCGCGTACTCCTTCATCTGTGTGTGGTCGGTAATGTTACAATCCCTAAACAAATACTCTAATTCCTTGAAATATTGGGAAAGCTCCCGTGGCTTGGTCTCGTCCCATTTCGGTGCCGAGAAGTGGTTGCGTGGCGGCATGCGTTGGACTTGTTGTTCCATAGCGACTGTGTTGGCGAGTTCGGTTAGCGGTGGTGGGGAAGGAGTTCTAGGTATTGGCGACGGGGTAAGCGAAATGAGTTGAGAAAGCGGTGTTAAAGGAGTGATGGGGGTAACTGATTGCGGCAAAGTAAAGGGCGACGCTAAGGGGTCGTCGGCACTATAATCGAGGGAGTGCGGGAAGAGATCAGGAAATGCGTCAGTGGCGTTCTGTAGTTCCTGTGCAAGAGAGAGTCCCGGTAAGGCACCAGGTGGTTGTGGAGTTGATGGGTGGGAAGGAGCTATGCCTTCTGCCGACTGGTCTAGCAGGCGGCGCCTACGCTGGAGACGGGTTTCTGGCGGAATTCTGCCCTAGAGATTCCTCGCGGTGGGCTCCAATTTGATGACGCCCAAAGTTTGGTCAGTAACAAATGTAACTATTGTGTTACCGTACCAAGAGTGTGCGTTGGGCGCGCTATAAGTGATGTGAGGAGTCCCGGGCAGGTCCCAGAGAACGCGTCTGCGAAAAAGGGTAAAAGTCGGTAACGGGGTCGGCAAGTGTCAAGCGCTAAGGTAAAGCGCCTAAGAAAAGAGCGGTAAGTGAACACGGCAAGGTCAGCGGCAAGAGCACGGTAAGCTTAGCGAGATCTAAGCGTCGATAATGCCTGCCGTAGTTGCAAGGCACGAATAAGTCGAAGTTTAGCGAGAGTCTGCAACTGCCGACGAGTTCGACGTTGCCGACCGTAAATGAGCTCTTGAGCGTAAGGGAGACTGAAGTAAGTGGGGAACTCTGGTCTATTCGTCTGATGATGTATGTACAAGTCGGTAAGTAATATATATACTACAAGGAGTTCACCGTCGCCAGTGACCAACCATCGCCAAAGTGCGGTAAACTGGAAAATTTCATAGGGGTAGCTCCAACGGTTTCAGATCCCTACCGTCCTTTGAGGACCCTTGGCGCCACCCGGCGGCAGATCGCGGTGCTAAACCATCAATCCATCACCCTCCTGCCTGTCAGAACACCTAAGCGACGTTGGGCGCCAAATCGAGACACTAAGCGGTGTCAGATGCCAAGGTCAAATGCCAAGCTGTCCGTCAGTTTTTGATAGATCATCAAGCTTCTCGCTAAGCGCTGTCGTCAGTGACTGATGCCATCTGTCAGTTGTCATTCTGTCTGCCGATCGGCGCTATCACTGATTGGATCTGCTTCTTGCTGTGCGCGGCCGTCAGAAATGGCTTAAAATAGGTAGAACGCGTGCGCTAAGTTCGGAACGAGTGCGGCAAGGTTTCCAGAGCCGGTGCCGAGCCTGCCGTTGATGCGCCTAACCTGTATAGGGTCCTATCATTGTAGCTTACTAGCGGCTCTCAGGTAGTATCATCTAAGCTCCATCTCACCTTAAATTCAAGATTTTTCCCTGTCTACCTATGATCTATGAAGTTATTCACAAATCATTCCTGGTCATTACCAGTTCCAAAGTTATACAGCTCTGCCCTGTCTACCTATGATCTATGAAGTTATTCACAAATCATTCCTGGTCATTACCAGTTCCAAAGTTATACAGCTCTGAGGTTGCATGATTAGAAAATAGCATGTCACTACTGGAAAAGTGTGGTCACAATAGCAACACATGAAACCTAGATACTATTCTGCATGCCTGCAGTGCATGGGGCAGTTTCAACATATAATTAGACATGCTTAGTTCAGCTTCAAGGACTCTATATAGTCCAATCTACTTGGGACATAACTTGCTTGCTCTGCCTTTCGGCAGGTTTAAGTTCTTTGTTTAAAGGTACACTAGATTCTCTTTCTTGATGTCCAGGTCATCACACCTGCGATTATTTGCATGCTTTGTTTGCCATACATATGATTTTATAATTGTATCATGGGCATCTGCTAAGTTCCTCAGCACATTGCACATAAACTATTTAACTTCAACATAAATCACTTTGTAAGTGCAAAGTTCACAAATCATGGATGGCATATAGCCATTATTGAGTTCAAAGAGTAGATACCCAATTCAACAAGTGGACATCTATCTGCCCAGTCCTTTTGATCAGGACATACAAACACTCATAGTATTTGTGCAATATTTCTATTTGCACATTCTGTCTGTCTATCCATTTGCATATAAAACAATGTTGATATGAGCAACTTTGCTCCAAGCAGCTTGTGCAGCTTCTTCCACCATTTGGAAGTAAACTTAGCATCTCAATTACTTACAATCAAGCTGGGCAATCTATAAAGGCATACTATCTCTTTGAGATAGATCCAAGACAAGTCCAAGGCTGTCATGGTTGTTCTTACAAGGATGAGATAGACTATACTAGTCATTCTACAGATTACTACCTACAGGTAGTTGAAACCCTTTGACTTTGGAAACAGACCAATAAAGTCTATCCTAATTGAGTCCCAGAGTTTGACTGGAATCAGAAGTGAATGAAGTTTCCCTGGCAGCTTCAATGTTAATATTTTCAACTGTTGACATAGCTCACATATTGAGCAGAATTGATTCATTTTCTTGTCTATTTGTGGTCACTAGTACCAGCATCACACATAATCCAATATTTTATGAGTGCAGATAACTTTGGACCCAATAGGTCTGGTGAGATAAATGAGCTGCTGTTCTACCCTAAAGCGCAGATGCGCCTGGATATTGTTTATAATCTTTACGGAGAGATTGTCATCCTTGTATCCCTGCTGGATATGTGTGTAAAATTGCATATTGTCTAAGTCAGTTAGTGTAGGCTGACAATTGTGCAAGTCTAGCACATTTGTAACATCATCTCAACATTGTAAGGGCAACCTCTAAAGGCTGTGGCTCAGTCATACAGCTGGCAGAGGGAGATCCAAAGTGTATTAGAGTATGTACTGATAATATCATAGTAACTACTCATCTGACAGAGGAAGATCCAAAGAGAACAAGTCTAGGGGTTTCCTATGCCAGGTTGGATGCTTCTGGGGCTTCTGAAGCATGGGAAACAATTGTACAATACAACAAAATCTTAAAAACTCAAAAATTGACTAACTAAACAAAGTTAGAAAGGCAAACTTCAGCTTATATAAGCAGTCTGGAAGCAGTGCTGAAGGGCCCACACTTGTCTGAATGATAGCTAAAGAACCAGAGCACCTCAAAGGCTGAAAATAGTACTAACAAATAGTGTTGAGAGAATAGAAACAGAAAAATGAAAGAATGATAGAAAAAATAAAGAAATAAATAAAAGGAGAGTGAAGGAATAAGGAGTGAAAGAAGGAGAAACTTAGGAGTCCTCTGACAAACATCATTAGGAGGCACATCTTGCCCTATCTCTTCATGTGGCTGGGTGGCCTCATAGTCCACCAACATCTGAGCTTTGATATCTTGAGCTTCTCGCTGTTCTTGCAGTCACTTGCTGTGATGTGATTCCTGCGCTCATATGGCATGTATTTCAACTGAATGTTCCTTGATTTCATAAAATCTATGCAAGGGCAAGTTCTTGCCCTCCAGATCAATGTGTCTGTCTGCTTAGACATAGTCATGCACATCATGGATATCCTCTCAAATATTGCTCTCAAAATATTGAGACAGGCATTCCACAACCTTGTTCAATTCATCTTTTATATAGGTGATGTCAAACTGATATTATGATATGTAGTCAATCCAGCCATTGTTGTGGTGATAGGTGCACTTGAATCTTAAGAAACTTGAATGCTTGTGATCTGTGATGATATGAATCTTATATCCCATCAATTTATCCTCCTATTTCAGAAGGGCTTTTAAGATAGCAAGTGTTTTTAACTCATATACTGCATAGTTCTGCTGTGCAGCAGTGAATTTATGGGACATAACTCCCACTAGTCAGAAAGTTTGCCACATTTTATCTTGGCCAAACATGGCCCCGACCTCTGTCTTTGATGCATTGCATATAAGTCAAATGGGCTCATTGATGCATAAGTCAATTGGCCAGATCACTGGCATCTTTGCACAAATGCACTTAATCATTTTGAAGCACTGCTGATGCAGTGGTCTCCAGTGAAAGAGGGACCCATTCTGTGTCATAGCCATCAGTGGCTCAGTGTATACCATGATATTTGGCAAAAAGTTACCAATATAATTCACTAATCCAACAAACAGCTGGATATCACTATATGTGTGTGGAGTATGCCACTCTCGAATTCAATCAAATTTATCTGTATCTAGGTGAATACCCTTCTCGTCAATAACATGACTACAATAACATAACTAAGACAGTCTATACTAGGTGCATACAACTTGCACTTCTTCCATTTAAAGTAGAGGCTTGCCTTACAGAGTTATTCAAATATGACTGATAGGTGCTGCTCATGCCCCTCAATGGAGTTTAATGGAGTCTGAAAATATAAATATATTGTCTAAATAGATGTGCATAAATTTTCTAATTACATCTTGGAAGATAGAGGTCATTAATCTCTGAAATGTCGCTGGTGCATTACAGTCACTGATTTGCATGATATTGCTCACAAATGTCCCTATCAGAGACAAAAACAGCATCTTCAGTATGTCTTTTTTGCATATAAAAACTTTTTTATACATATCTATTAGGTCAATTTTCAACTTGTACTTTGCTTTAGCAACATCTTCATATATGACTTCCTAGTTCAGGAGAGGCATTATGTCCTTAATTGTATTATCATTGCACTTCATAATATTTCATCCTTCTTAGGAATACAAAGTAAAGATGCAACTTGCACTGCTGGTTGTAGTTTCCACCACTTTGCGTTTATATACTGGTTTGTTTTTTTACAAAGCTGATCTTGCAGTGCTCACAAACAGCAAGGCAAGTAGTACTTATACTGCTTATTCTTGTCAATAAGATTAATCCCATGATTAACCTCCCTCCATGGAGAGAGCTCCTCCTTTGTTCTGTTAATAATATCAGCAAATTTGTGCTGCTATTGCTAGCACAATAGAGGAATATTTTTCTTCATAAGGCTTATAGCCTTACCTTTCCCCTTTGCTATGTGTGCTACATGCAGCTAAACTTTTGGTTCAAAATTGCTTCTATAAGACATGTACATGCTCTTTTGTGAGATCTTCTAGGTTCAACCTTACAACTGGTTGCATCCTTGCTATTCTTGTCATATTTGATAACAATTGCACACTTCTCACCTTCAGCAATATACCATCAAACATGATATCCAAGGCTTTAGAAATCTTATCCTTCTGTGCATGATGGTATACCTCTCTAGTCTGGGCTGAATGTATCCTTCCTATCATATGCATCACTATTGACGCTACCAGCTCATCCACTCTTGTGGCATACATGAGTTGTATGTTCATTGCACTTCTGATCAAGGCACTGGTTGATCCCATAGCAATTGTGTGCTCCCCATAGTTTCCACCATACTATACATCTTGTCTTTGACAAGGTCTTCTACCTTTACTTGAGAGCTAGTCAGCTGGCAATCCAGCAACTCCACCATGTGTTTATCACATTTATTCTTATGCTGTCTAGCTTGATTAGACTTTCCATTTTTACACCTGACTGCATCCAGGTACTTTCCCTTCTTCAGAGTTTCTTAAAATCTTCCTCAGACATCAGGATAGCCAATGAGTCTGCTAATAAGCTCTTTGGTAGAACTTGCTCATCTTCCACTTCCTGTACAGTCACTCTCCTGCAACTATTTAGTCAGTCACGTTCATCACAACACTTCTCTGTTGTGTAATAGTGCTACAAGTGACTATTCATATTGCTTAACATGACCTTCTCTGCCTTCATAGGCTTACTATTCACAACAACCATGTCATTCACAAAGTCTAGGAACACTCTATTCTTACACATAAACAGTGTACCAATGATCATATTATAGCGATCAAAATTTGCTATGTCTATATACTCCTTGATCAACATCCCTGACATCTTTATTCTTACTTCAGTGCCAAACTGCACTATGGCACAGCTTCCTACAGTCATTAACTGGAGCACCAATGGCTCCTCCAACTCATGAATGCATATCATGTTAATGTGAGCAAATTAAGGCATAATGCCCATAGTGGTACTCTCTGAGTCCTACAAAGTCTAGGCCAGATGTCCATTGACATCAATGTAGATGACCAAGCACTCCTTCTCCTCAGAAGTATAATGTGGCTGCTACAACTTATTAGTTGCTTTCTGTAGGGTTACATATCTTATTCAGATGCATTGATCCCCCTGGCACTCTGTTAGTGTGAACAAGTGCTTATCCTCATCATCACAAGTGTAGTAGTCACTGTTGTACACATCTACTGTGACATATTTGTTGCCATCAATCTGGATGCTTTCAGTGTCATCCACTTTCAAGCTGTCAGCCATTTCTTGTGGTTCTTTCTCAGCCTTCTTGATGACTTCCTCATCTTCATCATCACTGACAACATCACTAGGGGCTGCAGCTATATGGGCTGCACAGATGTGTGCCTTGGGCAGAGCAGGATATTCTTTAGCAAAATGCCCAACTTTATTACAATTGTAGCATCCAGGCAAGTCTACTACAGGCTTCTTCTGAGTCGCTCCTATGACCAGACCAGATTTGCTCACCACACATGCTCCTAGCACTGGTCCCTCCCTAGCTGCTACCTGATTGTGACCTAGAAAGAGTTGATTATCTCTGGCTGGCAAAAATCCAGCAGGTTTTGCTCAAGGCTGCTGGCTTCCCATATTTGTTTTACATACAACAAATCATGAATTATGATTCTTCTCTATTTCCAACTGTTTGGCAAGGAAAGGTCCCACTTTCATGGCCTGATTGTTCACAGGAGTTTGTGTCAACTATTCATACCAAATGGCATATGCCAAGAACTCAGTCACCATAACCTCTGGAGACAAATTGTCATTGCATTTCAACGCTCTCCTTAAATTTGCTAGTATTCCATCCAGGAATGTCTCACAAATGGCGTATTTATCTGAATAGATGGCCATATTCTGTGCATGACCCACTAGATTATTATAGAATGTCTGAATGCCAGTCTTGGCATCATACACTGCCTTTTAAAGGCATCCCAAGCTTCCTGCATGGTTGCAGCATTGACAAAATGATTATACAGTCCTATCAGGACCTCTTTGAATGTCCAATGTGATTTATCACAATTAATGTGAAGAACATGGCATCAGAACCAATTCTGAGCCTCTCTCTCCATAAATTTTTGTAACACAAATATTCTCTCCTGGTCCATGTTGTCTCCATCATAGCAGCAGGCTGCCAGGTGATAACAGACATCTATGGCCCAGTTCTCCAGCTGAAAGAACCTATGCCCTCCAGCATATGCACATATGTGCTTACCATTAGATTTGTGGGGACTTACCCTGGCAGAGAATTTAAACCTGACTCCAAGGGAGTCATCCACCAGTCAATTGAGACAGTCATGCATATGGTCCATATAGATCCAGACTGCCTTATTTATTCCAGACATATTTTCATGCAAATCATAAGGTGCAGGCATCAAGAATGCCCAGAGACTGCAAAATAGGTGTTTGTTGGCTGTTCTTTCCAGCTGTGGAGTAGGCTGTTGCCTCACCTCTTGATCTGCTGGTAATCTACCAGCCTGCCTACCACTATTATGACAATTATTATTGTCTCAATTGTTCTGTCTACGATCACAACCTCTGCCATCATTATTGCAACAATTCTGCTCTCTTATATCATAGTGATCACTACTATCATTACTACCCTCTGAATCTCTGTCCAGCCCAGCAGTTTGAGCTGCAAACTGTCACCACATATCATTGACAGGCATTACATCTTCATGCCCTTCAAAGCCTACCTCCTGGTCATCAATTAATAACTCACCATAATCATGCAAGTCCTGGTTGCACATTCTCTGATAATTGACACATTCATTTCAGTTGTTCACCAGGTAGACGCATCATGCTATGTATCATGGTCACATTTGCTCCTCAAAAATGTGGACTTCATCCACCTCTTCTTTGATAGTGACTTGCTTTTGAGGTGTCTTAACCTCTTGCACAGCAAGTAACACCTCTGGCTCTGCTGGAGTCATCATCACAGTCTCCACTTCAGATAATGTCTGCTGAGGCACTCCACTGACATTGTGTTGACAGTTTGCAGCATTCTGATGCCTGATATAGTCTTGCTGAGACTCATTGGCCTGACAAGGTGCGTTTAGCAATTCCATTGCATCTGCAATCAATGGCACTTGTCAGCACACACTCATTTCACATTCTACTGAGTTGACCAGAGTAGCCGTTGAGACTGCTGACCCTCACACTGCTTTGCGCTTAAGATATTCCACCACTTTGAGTTTGAAGATATGCACAAATAATTTGATATATTCTGTTGAATCTGCATAAGGTACATTGTGGCTTCTAGCAGCCAGTAACTGTAGATGCTTTACTACATAAAGCTGCAGACGCTTTTGCATCAATTCCTTCATGACCAATAAATATCAGCAATACCAGCTGTAACTGAATAGATAGGGTCAAATATAATCTCTTAGTTTCCTCATCGTCTGAGGAATCCAGTTCAGACTCTAAGTCCAGAACTCTTCTGAGGCCTTCATGCCTTACCTGCAGCTATTTGCTGACCCCTTCATGCAACTCCCGAATTCTATGTGCCAAGAGTGTCTTTCCTGGCTATATGATCTTGTTATCCTCCCTGCTGACCCTTATAGTTGGTCCTTGCTTCAGTGCATGTGTCATCAATGATGACTGTCCTAGTTCAGTGGCAGTGTCACATACTCCAAATGCCACTCAGTCAGTGCAGTCCAGAATGGGGTGCTGTGTGCAAAAGCACTGCCTTGCACCATTTCCAAATACTGGGTAAGGTCTGGTTGATCTTCAGACTAGACTGATGAGCTCTCAGATAATACCAGGTACATCAGTGAAGGCATTTGGCTTATTAGTAGTGACACTCCTGAGACTGCAAATCTCTTCCCTGGTTTACCACCAGGCTGTACAATGGACATCATCAGTAATATGGATAGCCCACCCAGCATTCCAAAGCTCATGCTGACATTGCAAGGTAGCTTTTCATTCTGCTTTGGCAGAGGCTGGTAAATAGACGTGGGTTGTGTCAGGAGACCAGTCTTCAGACTGTGTCCAAACCTATTCCAAGCTTAGTCTGATGATACGTCTATCCCTAGCAGATCTGACTGGCTGCTCAGCCCATCCTTTCCCCCTTCGTCTCTTAGTAGTCAGCCTTGATGAGTCATATGCATGAACCTTACTCAGCATCAATTATTGTTAGTCATACTCCTTTACATATCAGAGCCTGCTTAGTAAACAGTATTAATAATAGCACAGCCACCAATATAGTATATATAGGCAGCCTGTAGAATAGAATATCTCCAAGCTAGACAATAGCAGTGTTCTTCTGGCCTACGCACCAAATTGACTGTAAGCTCTCTAGCGACATCCAACTGCTTGGTTAGTCTTGCTGGTCTCTTGCCTTACTCTTGCCTGTCTCTATGCCTACTCAACTTTTGCTTGTCACCAGCACTTGCTAGTCTGTGGAAGGAGTTTTACAAACATCCAGTGTTGCCTTTATAGATTGTGTCTTGGCAGCTTGAGACACAGATGGATCACCTATATCTGGGGCTGAAAAAGGGGGGTCCGGATCAAGAGAGCCAGTCATAGAAGCATGTTTTTGATGTGATGCCAACAGAAATCGAGAGTTTTTGTGATAAGTTGCCTAGTTGATAACAAGCCTAGAGTCTAAAGCTGATAGCAGAAGATTTAAAAAAATGTAACCATGGGTTACAAGCTAGAACTATCTTGTATGGATCATACAGTGCTAAATCAAACCACTAAATTAAATTTGACTAGAACTAGAGTGAATATAAGATGTTGTTTTACATAATACTCTACTGTATGCAGATAGCATTGTTGATGCTAGTAACGAGTGTGATGCTCCATTACACATAGCTAGGTTTGCATCCAAACTATAGCTCATGTAGGGTTCTTTTATTTAGTGATTTTGTAGAGGTCTTTGCATGGAAGTGAGTTGCTATGAGATAAAATTTGTCCCAAAGGAATTTAGGACAACCAAAATCAATTCTCATACTCCTGACTTTTTTCATTAAGGTTCTGTGTAATCTCTCAACTCAGCCTATATGCATTAAAGTGTATGGGGTACTATGCTCACTGGAGGTCCTCCTTATCTTCAGCTATTTGTTCACTTGATTGCTATGGAGCTTGCTGTTGAAGCCTGTACAGTATATTTCCACTTTCTGACCTGATTTGGATTTTGACTGTAGCAGAGAGTACAGATTTGGAAGTTAGTTTGGGTGTTGTCATGTGTGTATTGTTGATCTCCTTCTCCTTCACAATGACAGCCATCCACTCTTCCCACTCAGTGTCATCCATTGTTGCAGCTGGAGAGGCATTGTCTGTAATGAGTCCTGCAAAACCAGCAGGTGCAGGGTTTTCACTCAACATCTGTAGTTTCTCTAAGTCATTCTCCTCCACTAGATAAACCTTTCCTTTCAGGCCAGTGAGCTGAGTATATACTTTGGTGCTGGTGTTGCCTTCCATTTTCAAGTTGTAATTTGTGGCTGCAGTGCACATGACATTGCATGCAGTGTGAAATCCTTCTTTTTCTATTGCATCTCCTGCATAGGTGCAAAACTGTGCCTCATGACTGCTGCAGGGCTGGTTGTGCATAGCACATGTCTTGCAGCACTTCACACTGGCCACATGGTTGTGACCTGGTGTAAGGGCAACCTCTGGAGGCTATGGCTCAGTCACACAGCTGGCAGAGGGAGATCCAAAGAGAACAAGTCTAGGGATTTTCTATGCCAGGTTGGATGCTTCTGGGGCCTCTGAAGCATGGGAAACAACTGTACAAACAAAGAAGGAAAACTCCGGACTTTGGAAGTCAGAAAGGCAAACTCCAGCTTATATAAGTGGTCTGGAAGCAGTGCTAAAGGGCCCACACTTGTCTGAATGTGTTGGGATACAGTGTAGATGTGATGAAGGAATTGTGACAATGTGATAAAGCGAGGGTGTGTGTGTGTGCCACGAACCTGAAGCCAGGGCCACTATGGTGGCCACAGCTCTTGCTTTGTGCAGAGGCACTTATATATATATGATGACAGCATGCAGAGTACCCTCAGTTATGTTGCACGTCTCTGAGGATACAACGCCTTTCTTACAATCTACAAAATATATAACTAATGTCTCCGTACCTAGATTAACACATACGTGTTTATTATAGGTACATCAATACAGTTACGTTGCACGTCTCTGAGGATTAACACATACATGTTTATTATAGGTGTTTGTCCCACCTAGATTGTATCAGCTGTCCTAGTTCCAACAGGTTATGGGCCCCGACCAAGCAGGCTACTCATTATAGTATCGCTGCTAAGTTGAAAAACTATTCCCTACCTGCTTCTTGTCACAAACACCAATTATACCAGTCTGTTCTATCCGGAGCTGCTACTGGATCACATCTCCTTCGTTGGGAGGTACCACTGCCCCTTATCTTGCCCTGAATAGGAAACAAGACCTATTGTTCTCTCAAAAACGATTAAAACTCTGTTATCACCCCTGCCCATCTAGAACAAATGATGACCTCCACCGACACTACCGCACCCTCCATCTGCGCAATCTCAGCTCAGGGGGCTGATTGAACAGGCAATAAGTTCAATCAAAACTCGCCCACTGCCAACTTTACCATATGGTCTAAAGCCCTCAAAATCCACCTGTCTTTACTTGGACTAAAGTTCTATGTCTTTCTGACTCTGATCTCACCTCCCAGCGCTAGCGCCAAACCAGTGGCCTACCAGAACTGGGTAATCAACAACGATCTTGCCCGCATGGTAATTCTCACTGCATTAGATGAGTCCAAATACAAAGGCTTAGATGAGGCAAAAACAGCAGCAAGCATGTATGAACGCGTAAGGACATGTGTGGAAGAAGAAGGACCCATTAAGATGGTGTCACTAATCCAGGAAGTCCTCCAAATCCAGTGCGCGCTGGGCGAACCACTAACAGTCACTGCAACGTGCATCAGCGATATTGTAAACCGTATCTTTGCCATAAGAGCCCTCGATAAAGACCTGTTCAAATGTGTAATACTCTTGAACAGCCTGAATAATCCGCTGTATGAACTGGTACAGGCACAGATATCGAGAGGGCTTGCGGATGCTACAAAAGCCAACCCATACACCTCTGACAACATTTGAAAACTCTTGGAAACTGTCCAGAATCTGACAACACTGAAAGCCTCCAACAACGCACAATCAACAGACACAGCACTCATCGCATCTGGGAAGGGGCGCTACCAATTGATGCGCCTGCATCTCCCAGGGCACAATCACCCAGCCAGAGTAAAATGCTGTATGACCTGTGCTTCACACAACAGACCATGCACCGGTCATGATGCAAAATTTTGTGCCCACCCAGGAGGAGCAATGGCTAAGCAGGGATTCAAAGCAGCAAGGAAAGCAGCACGAGCAGCACGAGCAGCACCACCTGCAAAAGAAAAGGGGCAAAATGGAAATTCCCGAGTATATATGCAACTAACTGGGCCAAAAGGGAAGATCTACCTCGTAGAAGAGAATGGCCTCGGAAAGCTCCAAACACTCAGTGGGGAGCAAATGCCAGCTGAATTCGCTGGTCTGATCACTGACAACATACCCACCATGCTCACGGCCAATGAATCAGAATGGGAGGGATAGATGGCGACCATCGAAGACGACAACAACCTCAGAACATCCGTCAACTGGGGGAAACTCTCACACAACGAAATCGATTCTGCCCAAGCACCGGCTACATGCCTGAACCAAGACTCAGCCACCGTTGATGACGCCCAAATTGCGCTAAGGTGCACTATCACTAGTACAGCTACTTAGTCAATATAGCTTTGGACGCGCTAAGTATGGGAGAGAGTCCCGGACAGGTCCCAGAGAACGCACAGTAGGCAAGAGGTTGGTGGTAAGGAAAAGGGGAGATTGGCGCTTATTTAAGGCCCAAAAATGCGGCAAGAGTATGCTAAAAATCACCAATGAAAGGTGCTAAGAGGCGCGGGAAAGAGTCGCCAAGGAAAGGCGCTAAGGAGCGCGGGAGAGAGTCGCCAAGGAAAGGCGCTAAGGAGCGCGAGAGAGAGTCGCCAAGAAAAGGCGCTAAGGAGCGCGAGAGAGAGTCGCCAAGGAAAGGCGCTAAGAGACACTGTAAAGGGGTCACTAAGAGGCGCTAAGTGTTAGCACCTAAAAGAGATGATAAAATGACGAGATTGCTTAGCAGATCTAAGCGCAAATGCCTTGCCGTAGTTGCAAGACACTAAGAGATTGCAGACAGAAAGGGTGAGAGAGAACTAAAGCAGAGTCCCCTTGCCGACACGGTCAACAAAAAGGTAGTCTGTTGCGTAGGGTGACCAAAATGTTGGGATACAATCCCTACTGCCAAATTGATTATTTACTACTAACAAAAAGTAAGTATTTATATGTAAGTAAATGCCCTGAATTAAACTATATGGTGAAGAAGTCCACAATCATGCTGTCAGTCTGAGTCGGCAAGAAGCTAAGCGACGTCAGGTGCTAAGGTGAAACTCCAAGCTGTCTGTCATAAAATACTTCATCATTCCTACTGCCACCGGCTAAGAGCATCATGGGTGCCAAGTGTCTGTGTCCGTGTATGGCCCTGAAGGGTGAGTGGCAAGGTGCGGCAAGGTGTCAAGAGGAGTGCTAAGAATAGATGGTGCCATAAAGAGTGGTCCTGGAGTAATTAGAGGCTCCAGCTGCGAGTTATTAACATAAAAATATGCAAAAATTAGCCCCTGGAGCGCTAAGACGTGCCGCTCCTGGTGGTCCCAGTGTGCCAATGTGAGATGCTTGTGTTGGCGCTATCCATGGTTATCTATAATGGGAGCTCATCACCGTGCTTGCAGCCCTGACAGAACACCCATTCTACGTTGACTCAGGGGCAACAGTCCATATTTTGCCTTGCAGATCTGACTTCCTCACCCTCCAGCCCATCGCCCCCAAAGACATAAAAGGAGTCGGTGGATCAACAATTGTGGCTTACAGGATAGGCAGTATCTGTCTGTGCATGATTGAAGGCAACGTACTCCACCTACAGAACGCTCTATACATATCCAACTCCACAGTACACCTGATCTCAGTCAGCCGGATCTCCACAGACAATTACATGTACTCACGCTTCAACAAAAATAGTGTGAAAATCATGGACTGCACGTCCGACACCACGATTGCAAAGGGACCCTTGCTCCAAAGGAAGAGGCTGTATGCCATAGACCTGTCTGATGCCGTTGCCAAACACGCATACACCACCCACAAACAAGTTGATATGCAGACCTGGCATTGTCACCTAGGTCATGCAAACTATCAGGCTGTTCAACAGTTAGCCCAAGATCTAAAGATCAAAGGTGCGCAATCACCTCATCACCCACTGCCGAAATGTGACAGCTGTATCCTGGGAAAGCAGACAAAATCATCAGTCCCAAAGCTGAGGCAGGAAGGGAATAGGGTGATGTGCAAGCTGGAGATAATGTGGGCAGACCTCATGGGACTAGTGCATATTCGATCGAGATCTGGACACCACTATGTACTAGACATAGTAGATGACCATACCAATATGGCGTGGGCCATTCCCTTGCAAACAAAAGATGAGGCATTCCCTGCACTTAAAACATGGGAGTTAGCACGTGAGGCCAAAACAGGGCTGAAAGTAGGCAAGTACCACACCGGGTTTGACGGAAGCATGGTTGGCTTTGAGGGGGGTACAGAGCAAATGCAGCACACCACACACATCAGCACATATAGGATGAGTCGAAAGGATGCATTGGACACTTATGGGAAAAGCAAGGGCCATGCAAATTGATTCAAGATGTCCAGAGTTCTTATGGGACAAATTTTATATGACTGCTGCTCACTTACACTCAAAGACTCCCACAAAGTCACTGGATGGTAAAACCCCATACAAGAAGTGGCACAACCGACAACCCGACTACTCTTACATGCGCAAAATAGGCTGCCAATCGTTTGTCATGATCCCAACACACAACCCAAAGGTCCTACCTAGATCTATTGAGTGCGTCTTGATTGGATATGGTACTAACTCCAAAACATACCGCTGCTGGAATGCTAAAAACAGGAAAGTCTATCAGTCATTCCACGTACGCTTCATTGAAAGACATGAGATGCCTGCTGCCGGTAAGACACCGCAGGCATCAGCAGCTTTGAGCATCCCTACACTCCAGGAACTGGAGGAAAGTGCATCCCTCATACCGCAAAAGGATGATAACAGCGCCAACGACATTAGTTTCGATATCAACGACTCGACACCGGACAACCCAACAATGGCACACCAAGACGAAGGAATGGTCCCATTAAGATGGTTGACCCAGGCCCGTCAACCCACAGAGAAGGCCAGAATAGAAGGAGAAGGCATGCCAACCAGAATGGAGAGAGTGATGGAGAAGGTGCGAGAAAGTGGAAGAAGAGTGAGAGAACAATGAGCAGACGGCCGAGGGGATGCTACTCCAGAAGTCCCACAAGCACCCACAACCATCGAGGAACAAGTGCCCATGCCCACAAACATTGATCACAATCAAATCTTGGTGGCCATATCGCAGTTTAGTGACCTTGAACCACTAGAGATGGAGATGGAGAAAGAACCCAAGACATGGAGAGAGGCACAAAACAGGCCAGATGTGACGAAGTGGGAGGTGGCATATAAGGACGAGATCAAATCCCTGAAGGAGATGGGAGTCTATCAACTCGTACCCTGGTCGACGGTTCTGAAAGGTCAAAAGGTTTGAAAAGGGAGACCCATCTTCAAGATTAAAAGAGATGAACATGGGAAGGCTATCAGATACAAGGTACGCCTTGTCTTTAAAGAATACGAACAAATATATGGGAAGGACTATAACAAAACCACCTCACCGACTGTGTGCATGGAATCCTGGTGCATCCTCTTACACATCACAGCAGCAGAAGGATGGGACACAGCGCAAATCAATGTCAAGACGGCCTTCCTTTACAGGATACTTCCAGAAGACGAGATACAATATATGGAGCAACTGGAAGGCTTTGAAGAGACTGGGAAGGAAGATTGGGTATGCAAACTGGTAAGGGGACTCTACGGCATGAAGCAGGCTGGCAGGATTTGGAACCAAACCTGAATAAACAAATGGTAGGATGGGGATTCACCAGACTGGCATGTGAATCATGTATCTACTACAGGAAGAGACCTTCGGGTACAGTTATCGCAGCAGTCCACATTGACAACTTTCTCTCCATAGCCAGCTTAAAGGATGAAAACAATTGCTTCAAGTCTGAAATGCACAAGGCTTGGACCATATCCAACTTAGGCACACCGCATTACATCTTAGGCATCTCCGTTGAGTGGGATTGAAAGGAGTGGATGGTCGCCTTATCACAAACCTCTTTCATTGACTGGATCACGCTTCAATTCGAACAGAAGGAAGCGCATCCCCTCACCCTGCCAATGGAACCTGGCCTCAAGCTCAAGCAATCAAACCCAAATGTCCAGACACAGGAGGAGAAGGACAACATTGCGCGCTTGCCATACAGGTCCTTGGTGGGCTGCCTCCTTTACATTGCCATTGCTACTCGACCAGACATTGCTTACTCCATTCAGCAACTGTTTCAATTCTTGAATAGCTATGACAGGACTCATTGGAATGCAGGAATATGTCTAGTACAATACTTAAAAGGCACGAAAGACCTCAAACTGCGCCTCGGAGGCTCCTCGGTGATACCACAAGAATTTACAGATGCCAACTGGGCAAGTTGCCCAGACATGAGGAGAAGCACCAGCAGCTACGCGTGGTCGCTGGGTACCGGCACCGTGTCTTGGTTGGTCCAAAAGCAAAAGACTGTAGCCACATCATTCTGCAAAGCCGAGTACATGGCCGCATACAAGTCGACACAAGAATGTATCTGGCTCAGGATGCTCCTGAAGGGAATCAGCTGGGACTTCACCTCAACGGCCACCACTCTATTTTGCAACAACAAAGCTGTGATAACCCTATCCAAAGATCCCACCGCACACGCTCACGTCAAGCACTTTGATATCAAATACCATTTCATATACAAATGCACCCAAATGGGAGAAATCGTTATCAAGTACGTCAATACAAAAGATAACGTAGCAGACATGTTCATGAAAGCCCTACCCCATCCCCTGTTCCTGCATCTGCGACACATCCTAGGAGTGATGTAAAAGCCAGAATTCCATGCGAGGAGGAGAGAGTCAGTTCGTGGCAAGGAGGAGTGTTGGGATACAGTGTAGATGTGATGAAGGAATTGTGACAATGTGATAAAGCGAGGGTGTGTGTGTGTGCCACGAACCTGAAGCCAGGGCCACTATGGTGGCCACAGCTCTTGCTTTGTGCAGAGGCACTTATATATATATGATGACAGCATGCAGAGTACCCTCAGTTACGTTGCACGTCTCTGAGGGTACAACGCCTTTCTTACAACCTACAAAACATATAACTAATGTCTCCGTACCTAGATTAACACATACGTGTTTATTATAGGTACATCAATACAGTTATGTTGCACGTCTCTGAGGATTAACACATACATGTTTATCATAGGTGTTTGTCCCACCTAGATCATATCAACTGTCCTAGTTCCAACAGAATGATAGCTAAAGAACCAGAGCACCTCAAAGGCTGAGAATAGTATTAACAGATAGTGTTGAGAGAATAGAAACAGCAAAATGAGAGAATGATAGAAGAAATAAGGAAATGAATGAAAGGAGAGTGAAGGAATAAGAAGTGAAAGAAGGAAGAAATGAGGAGTCCTCTGACACCTGGAAGGTTTGGCCTCTGTGACCAAAAACATCTCCATGTTGTGGCTGCCAATGCTGTATTGTTGGTGGTGGTAGAGGTTGTGGTTTTCAGGTTTGTCAGATTCTGAACAGTTTCTAGCAGCTTATGGATGTTGTTGGATATGTACAGGTTTGTTGTAGTAGCATCTGCCAGGCCTCATGACACTTGAGATTGGACAGCCAAGTACTGTGGATTGCCAAGGCTGTTTAAAAGCACAACACACTTGAAGAGGTCCTCATCCAGTGATTTGATCATAAAGATGCAGTTTACAATGTTGCAAATATGCTTGGCTGTAAGAGTCAAGGGCTCATCAGAAAAGCACTGTATGTGGAGAACTCTCTGAGTTAAAGCAACCATGCATACAGGTCCCTTGCCTTCTGCATGAGTCTTTATCTGCATATACAGATTTGCCACTATCTTGTCCTCATTGAGTCCCTCATATTCAAATTCATTGATTGCAGTCAGGATGATTGCACATGCAAGATTGTCATTTGTGCACCAGTTCTAATAGGCAGTGGGTTTGCTCTTTGCACTTTGAATGGCCATGAGTGGTCCAAAGACATATGACTTTAGGCCTAGAAGGAAGAGGTGGATCTTCAGAGCTTTAGACCACTTTGCAAAGTTGGACATAGGAGAATTGCAATTGAACTTGTTGGGCTTCCAGTCCATGCCATGGACTGAAATGGCAGTGATAGAGAGTGTGGTGATCTTGAGAGGCATTTTGGTATCCTTGAGCACAAGCAGGCAGGAGGAAAAAACAGGTTTCTATTCAGGTATGTTGTGATATCTTTTCTGTCTTTCCAAAATAGAACAAGACAAGGCAGGCAGGTGTGATTAAGACTATATTCAACAAAAGAATGGCTTTAATTTGGAGAAAGCTTCAAATGAGTTGGTCTGGTGTGATTAGTGCCAAGACAGAGACAAGGAGAGTTCTAACAAGTGGCAGTACATCTCAGGTAGTCCATCTAGTAAGGCCCATAACCTGTTAGAACTTGAACTATGTTGCATATAGGTCAGAACATTGCCTGTACCTAGATGATCACATGAGTAAGCTTATATCCTCAGTAAGTGTAAATATGACTGAGAGTACTCTTTCATACATCCTGAATATATATATAGTACAGTCTGTGGACAAAGCAGACATTGATGGCAATTGTGCCCTTTTTGACCCTTTGATGATGGCTCATGGTATCACCATATTACATTATCACATTACAACAACTGATGATAATGTGATTCCAACACATATGCTGCCCTTTCCTTTCTTGGTATCACAAGCTCTGTATATTTTGAGAATATCGATCGAGTGAGAACTTATATGCACGTACATCATAGTATAAGTCATGAGATATGTTATTCTATTTCTGGATACTGCTCACATATTTTTACCACTTTTTAGCCACAGGAACTGGCAATCATTATTTGCCAGTCTTTGTAGTAAACTTTAATTATTTTTCTATTTATACCTACAACACACAGGTGCCACTCTCAGTTATACATGCATTATGCAGTGTGACTGAGAGTGAGCCGCTATGATATTGATATATAAATGTGTACCTTGTAGACTAATCACTGTATTATTCTACAGGTTATTGGCCCTGTTTGCATCTACACTTTGTTGAGCCACTGCTCCAAAACACAACTCTACATACACACACACACACTGTGCCCACTGATGCAGCACCTATGCCAAAAACATGATGTCTACACATTCTTTCAACTCACCAAACTTCCCCAAAGAAGCCCACTTTGATGGCACAAACTATGCCACATTCAAAAACCATATCTTAATTATGGCTAGAGCAAGAGATGCCTGCAGTTATCTAGACAGTACAATCAGTAAGCTGGAAGACACAAAAATAGACAAACAAAAACCCACCAAATGGTCATCAAGAAACCCATTCCTGGGGGAGTAGAAAGAGAGGGATGCATAGGCACTAGGTCTTATCATTTATAACACCAATAACCTGGTTGAACTAGAGATAAAAATGGACAGTTCCACCACAGAAGCCTGGAAAGCACTCACTGACAACTATGGAGTATTCTCTGAGATAGCTGCAATGAACACCGAAAAACATCTGTGCACCACAGAATTCAATAATGGTATGGACTTCTTAAAGCACGTGAAGAATCTCAGAAAAAAATGGAAGACCTCTACTAAAAAAGGAGCAAAGATCAACAAGGTAACTTTCTGTACTATTCTTATTACTATATGTCTCTCCCAAAATTCTGGAACACAGTGGTAGCTAGGCTGTACTCCATGACAGAGACAAAGAATGTGATAGCAGCTCTAATGGTACACTTAAATTGCCTAGTAGTTTAGAAACAAAAGGCTGAAATATCTGCAATAGCACTACAAACACAAACTAAGCAGAGATTAGTGTGTGTAAACTCCAACTGTTGTCAAAATAGCCATACCATTGAAAAATGCTACTGGAGAGGCAGAGGAAAGGAGGGACAATTCCCACCAAACTTCTGAAATAAGGGGAAGGTCTCTAAAACCCTACCCAGCAAGATGCCACCAAATTCCATTCCCTCACCAACAGCAAACACAGTTGTCATGACCACTCAGCCAACCACACCTCCTCAACTTGCATCAACGCAACCACATATCACATATGCCCTATCTGCCATTGCGCAGACATAGGTGACAGACCAGAATCACTTAGCACTGATAAGATAGCCAGGAGCACTTGCCTTCCATCTCGAAATACCTACCTATGCTGATTCAGGAGCAACCAATCATTTTTTTGTCAATAGGATCACATTTATAGATTATGAAGAGCTTCTGACCCCTATTGAAGAACATGCCATGTCAAAAAGGGCTATGTTCCATGTAGTTGGACAGGGAACAGTCAAAAAGATATGCATGACCACTTATGGCACATCAGAGCTAGTTTTCTGTAATGCCCTACACACCCTGGACCTCACATTTAACCTCATCTCCATCAACAAATTTGACCAAGCTGGGTTCAACATAGTTTTTGGAAGAGGCACAGTCTGCTTCTATGACCCAGCTGGCAAGAAGGTACTGTGTGGAAAGGGGGCCAGCAGGATGTATCTGCTAGGAGAGCTATGTGGATCAGACAAGATGTCAGCCCTGATCACAAGATCTTAGATAAAACCAACAACCCTTGAAGTGTAGCACTGCAGATTTGGTCATGCAGGAGTATTGACTATCAAAAAGGCATTAGTAAAGGACCTGGTGGATGGACTAGTAGTGAAGAGTGACCTGACCATCTCTAGCATATGCGAGGACTATATATATGGCAAGCATACTATGAGACCATATGACGCAATAGTCAAACTCAAAGGTGCACCAAACAACCATGTGCATGTCAACGTGTGGGGGCCTGCCAGTGTGCCGTTACTAGGAGGGGCCTCTTACATAATGGTGATGGTCAATAGAGGATCATCATTTATGACAGTGTACTTCCTAACCCAGAAGGATGCCACCACAACACTCACGACCCTGACCATCTATCACATGGAGTCCAAGCACCAAACTAGCCAAAAGCTATGTGAGATCAGAGTCAACATGGGTTGTGAATGGGTAAATGACTTGTGGTCAACATACCTCAGATCCCATGGCATAATACTCAAAGTCACCACTTCCTATGCACATGCTCAGAACAGCGTGGCTAAACAAGCAAACTGGACAATCCTGGAGGGGGTACAATGCATTCTAGCAAAAAGTGGCCTATTCAAGGAGCTATGGGCTGAGGCAGCAGCTGTGCAGGTCTATACAAGGAACCTCCTGCCATCCTCATGCTACCTGAACACTATTCCCAAGAAAGTGTGGACCAGCCAGTGGCAATGAGTGGACCACTTGCATCCCTGGGAATGCCTAGCATGGGCAAACATATCTGAGGAACTGATCAAGTCTAAGCTGGACCCTAAGTCAATCAGAACACAACTTGTTGGCTATGCAAACAGCAGATATTGTCTATATGAATAGTGCTCACAATCTATCATAACATTGCACACGAGATGTCATCTTTGAGAAAGGTGTCGGTCACTGCAGACTTACCATACTCAATGAGGAAGATGATGCAGAAACACCTACAGGAGCTCCTGAACATGCAGAACATACTCCAGGCTTGCTATTACCTTGGCAACCAATAGTGCCAATAGTGCCAAGGATCAGACCAGGGCCACTCTACCCCAGTGACATGAAGTACCACCCCTAACATGCCAGGACATCATGATGTCACCTTGGTTGAACCCAATACCTGTTAGGGGACTCCTCATTTCTTCCTTCTTTCACTTCTTATCTCTTCACTCTCCTTTCATTCATTCTCTTACTTCTTCTGACATTAGTTCATTTTACTGTTTCTATTCTTTCAACATTATCTGTTAGTACTATTCTCAGCCCTTGAGGTGCTCTGGTTCTTTAGCTACCATTCAGACAAGTGTGGGCCCCTCAGCACCGCTTCCAGACTGCTTAAATAAGCCAGAATTTGCCAGAATTTGCCCTTTATTTGTGCAACTGTTTGTATAGGCAATTTTTGAGTTTTTAAGGTTTTGTTGTACTGTACAGTTGTTTTCCATGCTTCTGAGGCCCCAGAAGTGTCCAACCTGGCATAGGGAATCCCTAGACTTGTTCTCTTTAGATCTCCCTCTGCCAGCTGTGTGACTAAGCCACAGCCTCTAGAGGTTGCCCTTACAATATCTGAGTACCCTCCACACCCCTGACCCAGCTGCTGCACAGATTCACAAGGCTTGCCAGATCCACGCCAGTGTTGATTGCAGCCTGGAACATCCTAGAACACAAGCAGATGGCACGTGACAATGGGGAGGATTGAACATCTGGAAGTGACCTCCCCACAGTGCTTATGGCAGAAGGACCCTACAGGTACCTGTCATACCTGGATGCTTTCCACATGACAAACAAGATGAGTGTACCAAGGATGTACTCCAAGGCAATGCAATGATCTGACTTGTGGCAACTGGTGATGGATGAGGAGCTTTGAGTAATGGAAGAGCGAAGCATGTTTGAGCTCATTGACAAAGCTTCAGTGCTAAAAAACAAAAACATCATAGGTTGCAGATGGGTCTACACTAACAAGTACAATGCAGAAGGAGAGATCGTGAGGAGAAAGGCTTGCCTAGTGGCAAAGGGGTTCTTCCAGGTGGCAGGTGAAGACTTCAATAAGACCCATGTGGCCATAGTATGTCTTGAATCACTGCAAATGTTGGCAGTGGTGGCAGCACAGGAAGGATTCAAGATCTGGCAGGTTGACTTTGTATTAGCTTACCTCAACAGCATCCTCAAGCATGAGGTGTACATGTGCTTACCTTCAGGTTTTCTGGGAGGGGAGGAGAAGCTAGCTCATCTCTGGAAAACCTTGTATAGTTTGATGCAAGGTGGCTTTGACTGGTACTGGATCTTTGACAGCATGTACACAGATTTGAGATACCGGAAATTGTGGGCAGACTCATGCATGAGGTCATGGACAGTGAGAGGTGAGAAGACAATTATAAACACATTCAACAATGACATGTTTGGCCTCTTGTCAACTAAGGAAGGAGCAGATATTGCTAAGGTGGAGCTAGCTAAGGCCTATGAGCTAAAGGACTTGGATTATCCAACATTTATTCTAGGCATGGCCATATACTGCAATCCTCACACCTGATTGATCTTACTATCCCAGAAGGTGTACCTCATGCGAGTTCTTGAGCGTTTTGGCATGCTAGACTGCAACCTCAGATACATGCCTCTACCATCTGGAATGGTGCTTACCAATGACATGTCCTCCAAAAATGAAGCAGACAGAGTGCTCATGTGTGACAAGCCTTACAGGCAACTACTTGGCACACTTATGTGGGCTCAAGCAGCGACACAACTAGACCTATCATTTGCAGTTACTCTACTTGCCAGATTTCAATTGAACCCTGGTCCAGCACACTGGAAGGCTCTTCTACATGTGCTAGCATATGTGAAAGGGACTATTGACTATTGCATTGTATATTCTAAGGGGTTAGGGGGGTCTGTCAAACCAGTAGGCTACATTGGTGCTGACTACAGCAGAGATTTAGACACTTGATGGTCAACTTCCAGGTATGTCTTCATTATGGCCAGCAGACCCATGTCATAGAGCTCAAAACAACAACAAACAGTTGCATTGTCTACTACAGAAGCCAAATATATGTCAATAACACATGGAGCCCAACAGGCTCTTTGGATGTACAATTTCTTCTCAGAGATAGACCTAGGACAACTGCTCCCCACAAAACTCTATGTCAATAATAATTCCTCAATTGCCTTAGCCCAATCCACTAAAGAACATGCACATGCAAAGCACATCAATATCAGGCACCACTACATACGTGAATGGATCCAGGACAGCGATATAGAAGTCTCTTGCATACCCTCTTCCAAAAACCTTGCCAAAATATGTACTAAGCCACTCCCACAATCCACACATGACTATCTAGTATGTCTCATGGGACTGAAACTGAGCAATGGTCATGCAAGTCAGGGGGAGTATTGAGTGAGGACTTATGCACACATATGTCATAGTATGAGTCATGGGATATGTTATTCCATTTATGGATACTGCTCACATATTTTTACCACTTTTTAGCCACAGAAACTGGTGATCATTATTTGCCAGTCTTTGTGGTAAACTTTAATTATTTTTCCTATTTATATCTACAACATACAAGTGCCACCCTCAGTCATACATACATTATGCAGTGTGACTGAGGGTGAGCCACTATGATATTGCCATATAAATATGTATTAACATGTACCCTGTAGACTAATCACTGTATTATTCTACAAGTAAATAAAAAGTCGTACATACATTATGCAGTGTGACTGAGGACTAATCACTGTATTATTCTACAATACCATTTGGTCTACAAAACAGTGGTTACTCACTGTAAAGTTTGCAAAAGTTGGAATGGTGGACATAATGTTTGGTATGATGGCTAGGGCATATGTAGTCTGTATTGCTGTGGTCAGTGCTGTATCTGCAAGGTTGGCTGTAGGTGAAGTTCTAGCAGCAAGTGAAGCTAGTGCTTGTTCACAGTTCCTGAAGTTTAGTGGGAACTGTCCTTCTTCTCTACCACCTCTCCAGTAGCACCTTTCTATAGTATGTCCTGTCCTTTTGCAGTTTGGGTTCATGCACATCAGTTTAGGCTTTTGATTTATCATGGCTTGTAAGGCAGCAACAGATGGAGTCATTGACTTCTGCATTCTCAGGCACTTCCAGTGAATTAACAATCCTGAAATTAATTTGGCTGACATTTTGATAGAGTAGAGACTAGCCATGACAGTATTCCAGAACTCTGGTAATGACATCATAACAATAGATCTGAATGTGGCATCAGAAATACTCACTCCCTTCTCAGTAGCATTTATCCATTTTGTGTGTAAGTCAGAGAGGTGGGCTATCAGATCTCCTCCATCTGCAAATCTTGTTCCACAGAGTGCATTTTCTGCTCCCATGGCTGCCAATTCAGATATCACACTGTATGATTTCATCAATGAGTTTCATGCCTCAGCTGCAGATCCATCTATCTTGATGCTGAGTCCCACAGGATTCTTGCAATTGTATATGAGAAGCACAAGACTCCATGCATAACAGACATCTCATTCCTTGAGAGAAGGTGTATACAAGTTAGGCTTGGCTATACTCTTTTCAGCTGTATTGTCAATGGTGAGGGCCAGCTTAACTTCCTCTTCATCCTTGTATGTAGTGCTTTTCAGCATAGGTGTTGGAGTGGTCAGCTTGAAGATGCTGACATTGAGATATCTCTTTGCTCCTCATGCACAGGGTGTTACAGTACAGGCTGCATGGACACCTTAAATACTAATACATACAAATACCTTCATGCATAACTTGTAGTTGCATATATTGCATTCTTTACCTTCAATATGCTTATTGTCATGTCTCTGCACTGGCTGAGTCAAGCCAGCACTGGCCCTGTGTGGCCACTCCTTTCTATCTTTGCTGACTGTGCCCCCTTAAAGCATCCCTTTGATGGTGGTTGCACTCACACACACTCACATTCGATTCATTCCTCAGTTCTCATTCACGTGCTCACACTCTCCATTCCTGGCCTCAGCAACGACTTGTTCAACACGGGCTGCAACCAGTACTCTGCTTTTGAATTGTATAAAATTTGTTCCATCAAAGTGAAGTTTCTCCAGAAATATTGGGGGACTGTTGAATGTAGAGTTTTGAAACATTTTGGTGTCAGTTGCATGTGTGAGCTGTATGAGAAAATTTTCTGTGCAAAGTCAAGTGAGAAAACAGGGCCTATAACCTGTAGACAATTATAAGTGTCTGTCCCTCAGTAGATCACGACGAAGTCCGTGAAAACAACTGCTATTACCTGTAGACAATTATAAGTGTCTGTCTACAGGGAGTATAAGTACTTTGTAGTGATAATATAGCGTAATCGACGTAGATCACGACGAAGTCCGTGAAAACGACTGAGGGGCACGTTCGTGTACGTAATGTTTTATAGTCTGGTAAAATAAGGTTTAGTAAAGAATAGCAAATAAAAGAGTTGTGCCATGGTGGCGCAACATAACGAATAAAATATGAGTAAATGTAAATCAAAATAAAATGGAATAATACCGAATAGCGCTGACTAGACGTCATACGCTAACACTGTGCATGCTGAAGTCATTTGGGTTGCCCGATAAGTATAAGGATTTTTCCGACATATGGTTACCAAAAATTTGTGTTAGGGTATTACATGAATCGATCAATGTATACTACGTGCGATGGGCTGTGTGACAAGCGCAAGACTGTGGATCAAGAGAAGGTACATGGCGAAAAGTATGTCGAAGTTAGGGGAAGATTAATAGATCAGGCATGGATTTGTATCGCAACAGTATGTCAAAAGACTAAGTGAAGACTATCCAAAGTTTTTCATTGGATAAATACAACCTAAAGCTTGCTTTGTACTTTCCTCTGCCTGAGGCAATCATTAGAATGATGTAATGCAATGACGTTAAAAGAGCCAACCGAGGCAACAGTACGATATTCCTGCTTTTCTGGATCTTTAACCCATCGGTACCAAAGTACCTGGGACTTTCGAAGTGCCAACTCTGGTTTGCGGTTACCCAATTTCCTAATCCGTCGATATAGTGGCTAACTTTGGCATCAAGTTCTGTTCCAAAAGAAGGGACGGCCTTCGTATCCGCCAAAAAGCTCTTTTCAAGCTTCAAATGGTGATCACCAACCCATTTGATTGCTTCTGTCAGGTCTAGTTGTTTGTAATACATGAGGGTTGTTACGATGTTGTGACGATCGTTTCCACGAGCTTGTTCAACGTTGTAAGAACACATGTCCTAATATAAAGCAATAAGAACCGATACATAGAAAGCCACATAATCCACACATTACAGAGGCTGATCATGTCAGCGCTGGCATCTTCTAGTCTTTTGATAATCGGATTCTCAAATACTTCATCGGGGAGTTCGAGATCCAAGTGTAGCAGTACGAACGAGGGCATGGCTCCGATAGTGTGACGTCGAAGTAGGAAATATTCATCTACACCTCTTATGTGATTCTCGGCACGATCATAAGCCTCCTGGACAACCGCTGCGGTGTATAAGTCAAATTTTGCAATAAATCGACGGCGTGCGGACAAAGAAGCACACTTCATGGATACCTCCGAGAATCTATTCACAGATGAAATTGACGGTGAATACGATAAGGGTTTTAAACATACTGTCGAGCAATTTCACCCATAACGCATTCTCCAGAGGGTCTCGGCTTTTTTGGATTGCGTAGTGCATCCATGACTACTGTGGCCAATTGTTGAGCTTCCTGTTCCGTCGCATTGTCGGTATCCAAATCGAACAGGAAGAAGAGATTCATGAGATCGCAACCCGCCCGTACTCGGTCTGTTATGGCAGGAAAAGTGAAATTTCGCACATTAAAAGTTGAACCGATCATACCTGCACTCTCTAAAGCATATGCCAAGCACGCCAGCAATTCTGATAATATTACATGAGGTCAGAACAGCAAATGTAAATGGATAAAGGCACCGACCGAAATTGTACTCTCCAAAAGCTCGCTGAGCATCAGGGGAAAGGGCTCTGAACTTTTGAAACCAGGAAGAAGACTCCGCTTTAGCCTGGCAATAAGATGTGTGTATCTTCCTCTTCCATGGCCAGTGAACAAGAGTTTCCGGAAGAGTAAATTCGAGAGCTGGAAGTCTATTATCAGAAGCCTTCCTTGTACGCGATTTCCCTCACCCTCATAGGTTGTTTCTGTGACTGCACCTTCAGGACAGAGATAAGGGCAGAAGCGGACAGTACCTGATACGGTAGAAGGTGGCAAGGACAGAGCCGGTTTGGTCGGGGGTGAACACACTGGTTCCCTAGGAAGGATGCGTCGAGAGAATTGGTACACATGGCGGGTATGTTTTCGACGAGAGGACGTCATAATTATAGTATATTCTCAGTGTTGGGAGAGGAGCATCGAAATTTCGAATGAGTTTGGCACTATGAGACTCACCCCGACGGAAAGGGTCTATTTTATACACAACTCCAGATAGCTCCTCTTGGTATGAGGCTATTCATGAATCGCATAATTTTTAGATAGCCAGATGATCTGAAACCACAGAACGAGAACCCACCATATGCAACATGGGTGATTCTTGACTGTGTACACTCCGCTTTGATAGATTGATTGTAAACGATTTGACGCCCTTTTTTCTGCAAAAAAAACAGCGCACTGCAGAGGTTGTTCCGCAACCGTAGGTGAGATTTAAAAACCGGGATACTTTATGACTTCTGGAGGATGCGACCTGGACTACGGTTGGGCATGACAAGATGCTCTTTGAAACTTGAGGATTAATATTGTATTGTAGTTACTCCGGCAATTACTGAAACGCCGAGCACGATTTGTTTGTATTGGCGACCTTCCAAATGTAGGCACGTCATGGAGGAGGGGGCGTGTTTTGACGTGTGACCCTAGGCGTGGCCCTAAGCTGCTTGGTCTTAACCTTCATCCAGTTGCCAAACTTGAATACTCGAGTAGAAGTTCCTTCTAGTAGTACGAACTTCTCTGTAATCGTTTCTCTTTTAGGGTCACGCCTAGGTCACACGTCAAAACACGCCCCTCCTGCATGACGTGCCACATTTGATTGTATCTGTAGATATATGTCAGAACGTCTCGGCTTTGAAGATGTAGTCTTGTTAAGAAAGTTAAGAGAGACTCTGGAGACATTACTGAAAGAGTCTTGACTTGGGCGCTTGAAGTTTTTTTTTCATTGGGCGTTCACAACGACACCTCATGGATAGAGCTGTCAAGAGCATCTATGTCAGGAATTATCTTCACTTTGAGCAACCGCTTCTGCTGCTGCTGATCGCATCTATGCCATTTGGGGTCAGGCACATCAAAATGGAAATTGGCATTAGTTTCTGTTTCAGCATCATCTAAGTCATGAGACAGAGGCGCGTCCAGAATACTAGGGCTTCAACAGATACTCGCACGAGATCAGGTGTAAAGGGTGGATGTTGAGGCTGCCAGTACATGCAGAAACGATTTGGATCCAGGCGATAGGCTGTCTTCCTATCCATCAATGTAGAGATGCAAAAACCAAATGTCATGTCAGCTCTAAGGCACGACTTGGGTTGTGCACTTTGGTTTTCCCATCATTGTACTTTGTATCTGATAAAGCAAATTTGAAGAAAATTGATGAAAAAAAGGGAAGAGTAGAGTTTCAAGAATATTATTATGAGCTATTTGCAACATTGTTAAATGTACATACATTTTTGACTATTATCCCAAAGTCAATTACCACAGAACCAAAGATTAGTGGCTTGATCTTGTATCTCAGCTTGACACCATGGCATTCAGTTGGGTGCTAGCATTAAAACACATTAAGAAAGAAGAGCTTACATGCTTACAACTGTTTTGTAGCCTGTTGAAGGCTGCAAAGTTGAGGATCACCTTCAAGGACTATGTTTAGTTATATATCCTGATTCTACACAAGTATTATTTTTTTAGTCTGAGTTTTTCTTGAAAAACAAGAATGTTTCGATCTTTAGATCAGTTTCTCTTAGAGAATTACTATTGCTCATATGAATTTGTCTACTAGGTGCTTTTGACTGTACTTGGATGATGAGTTCAGTGATAAATATCCATACATTTTCTAATGCTTTGGATGGGTTACACTTGATGAAATTAAACACAACACATATAAAATTGCATATCTTGTCTTTTAACTAAAACTACATCTAATTTCTTTGTACACTGTCGAAAGAGGGTCTGTCAGGAACTTTTTTCTGGCACTCCCCCAGCACTTCCCAGATGCCTTGGCAATTTTTTTGGCACTTCTTGGCACTCCCAGAGTTTTTCTGCATCTTTTCAGAGGCTTCTGGGACCCCCTCCAACTTATCTCAGGATAAGTTCAAAGTACTGTACAGTTGTTTTTATGCCACCACCACTGTGCTGATGCACTGCACTACAGCAGAGAAATCTTTAGACTTGTTCTCTTTGGATTTTCCTCTGCTAGTTGTGTGATTAGCTACAATCTCCAGAGGTTGCCTTTACAGCAGAACAAGTCTTCTATCATTTATTTCTTGATCAGCTTTCACCATGCAGAAACACAACTTTTTCTTTGTTTCAAGACTTTTTCTGTCAGGAATTGATACATTGAAAATGGTTTAACATGTTTCCTTTTCACTTTTTCCTGAGTAACATCACAATTGGCTGCCAACCAGTGTATTTGCCCACTCAGTGCCTTGTCAATTCCTCCACATAATACTAGATAAACTTTGCAAGATCTTCAATAGTTTCAGTGCCTTGTCAATTCCTCCACATAATACTAGATAAATTTTGCAAGATCTTCAATAGTTTCAAATCCTTGATTGGAACGAACAACTCCCTAACGGAATCGCGAAAGGTTATACTGTTACATACAAGAATCCATTGAGTACTACGTAGTGTTCATAATCCAAACAAATCATGAAGGCATCTCGAGAACAAGCAACACACAGGTTACTTATCCAACAGCACCTGGGTTACCTCATAAAGATACCACAAACTACTGCACCATAACCCAGCCTATCCATCCTATTGATTTACTTGAAACCTCAGTTAACTTTCAGCGACGGATGGCTCTAATGTTCCCAATTCAAATCCTGTCTCGGCATCGGGATTGCTAGCCTGCCTAAGATCTTCCTTTGGCGAAGGTTCTTCACTTCGGTATTGATGAGGTCGCGTAGACGTTCAAGGTCCAAGCTGCGCTCTCCACGGGAGCCCATGAGAATATTCCGCCAGATTCCGGCAGCCGCCACCGAGTTATCGATGGGTAGCTGGGCAGGCCGATGTAAACGCACCATCTTCTGCTCGAGATGGTCGGGGCTAGGATAATTTGCATTTGGCCAGGCGATACGAATGGCGAACCACCATCCGAGCGGCTACGGACCGAAATCAGCACGCGTGGTTTCCAAAAAAAGATCATGAACGTACACGTCCATCCATGATACTCCTGCCGGCATATGAATCATAGGTCATGAGGGTGCCCTCAGGCAACGAGTACCTGAATGTCATCAATCAGAAGGAAAACGTCACAGATGAAAAAAATTTTACCGATGAACAACCCAATGATCATTCTCTGACCGATGCCTCGCAAGTACAACCAGCAATCTCGGCATCCCAGGCAACCCAAAAGGAGACCACAAATCCCTCAGCATTCCACACGCATTGCCATGCTGACCATTATACACCGCATTGCTTATTGCATCTGCCATATTAGGGGGCACGAACAACCGATCCACAATACCAACCGGATTATCTGTCAACGTTTTGCGCACATATCTTTTATACGTTTGCGTCGTCCAGATGCTCAGCGCGACCTCGTCTACCTGCTGACCCCTCGTCGTGCTATTCAGCGCGACGTCGAGTTCAGACTGAGGCCAGATGACAGCCCATGAAAGTAAGCGAGCATGGATGTGCTGCCAGGGCGCCAACTGGGACGCTTCCGGATTATGATCATGTGCCCTCCATTGACCTTGAGGAGTCGGGATGGCACCACCAGGCGGTTCGAGCTCTCCATCTTCTGGCTGCTCTGGAAGCTCAGGAAGTGGCGGCGAATGCGATCCTTCTCTCTCCGCGTACCCGTCTCCGTTTGTATCAGGAATCGTAGGCATACCCGAGGGCGGAGGACGCTCTTCATCTTCAAAGTCGTCGATTGCTCCTGGCTCCCGGGAGACAAGCCATGTATGGTGCGAGCGCCCTGACTGGCTTCCACCCTGACGTTGACGGAGACGGTAGAGCTCTTCTTCGAGGAACTGCTGTCCAGGCGAATCGTCGCGATCGTCCGCACCGTACACCCCACGTTTGGGCGCAGCATCCGGTGGCAACCTCCTCTCCATCGTCTGCGTCTCCGTCCGATTATCGAATTCTTCATCGTCTTCATCGTCCACCTCGTGCGGGTGGCCCGGACGCACCTCACCATCATCACCGATGATAATATTAGTGTGTGCACCTTGGAACATGGAGTTAGCGGCCGTGCCGGTGGGCTGGGTTTGCAGATGGACGGTTTGGGTACGGGGGGTTCGCGAGTCGGAGGGGTCTTGGTATGCGAAGCGGGCGTCATTAAAGTTGTCTCTGGAACCGAGGTTTTCGATTTTAGGACCAAGAGACTCAATACGTTGCTGCATTAATACGATCTCGCGTTTGATATCGGAGGCCCAATGAGGTGGTTCCTGTTGTTAAGGAGGTTGAATTTCAATTAAGGCGAATCGATCAAACTGGTCATGAGAGATATATACGCACATCAGAGTTGTAGTCCTGGCGAAGAGGATTGTGGTCCATATGGGATCTCTTGTACTGCTTCAGGGACTACAGAAGATACTCAACACTTCAAAGCTTGCTCACGAGAATAAGAAAACTCACCTCGTGATCATACTTCATTCCCAGTTTCTTGACCCTCTGCACTACCGCCTTCCTCAATGCCCTCTTCACAACATCATGTACATTCGGGTCCCCCTCCTGATGTAAAAGAACACACAGCTCCATATCATGGTAATGGCTCGATATACCAGGCTCAAGAGGCTCGGCGAAGTACGATGTGCGTGGGGTCGCAGCTGCCAGAGCTGCATCTACAATACGAGCCTCTACTTGATCGAGACTATGCTCGTCTGGCGAACGTGCTCGGGGCATGGCATTCCCGTCTTCTGCATGACCATGGTTGTCCAGATGGTGCGAGCCCTGGTGACTCTGTCTTGACGTTATAACTGAAGGCTCCTTGCCGTTTCCATTCGTATGTGGTTGTGTAGCAGACACTTGGGACTTCGACTGTTGTGACGGCGCCTTGCTGAGCCGCATCTGAGCTTGCGAAGAGGTCTTACCAAGTTGAGATGGTGACTTTGAGCGAGTCTGAGCGGATGCGACGGAAGAGGCTTTTTCTTCTTCCTCTGGGATGGCGACCGAATGTCCGCGAATAGCAGCGTGCAAGAGATCTTCAGTCGTCGGTCCGTGGCGGTAGGGCGAGAAGGGGCGGGATTGATACCCACCACCGGAAAGGACAGAATTTGATCCCCCTAAGTTCAGAAAGAAAGGAATGTACAGTTGACGGAGTTTAACAACAGCAGAGAATACGTACTGTTCCGCGAAGGAGTTTGCTGCGGCCGGACTTGGGAGGGCGACTCGGAGGGCGATATGGAAGGAGCTTTGGATCGACCTTGAAGGGACGCCAGGCGAGGGCTGAGTGGCGTACTTGTTTTGCTCAATTGAGACCGGCCGGATGGAGACATAGGGCGGTCTTTGCCGCTGGAAAGTTGGGCGTAACTTCTCGGGGACTATGAGAAAATGTCAAATTAATTTCCTGGTGACCAATGAAATTGACGTACCATGAGCTCCTCATGTCTATTCATGTCGTTGTTAGTTCCTCGTGGAGACATGGCATATTCAGAAGGTGGAAGAGGTATTTTGGCGGCCTGGACAGACTGTACACCTTTGTGGCCATTTTCCTCGCCACTCCAAGGGACTTGCGAGGGCACACGAGGAGAGGCGGATTGAAACTGAGTCCAATTGGGTTTTCATACCATCAGCGAAAGAAAAGTGATAAGTCGGTGAAACGTACATTCCCATAAGAGAGACTAACAGGAACATGATCGTCTGAAGGTAGTGGCCCAAAATTTCCAAACGAAGGTCCGGAGTCATAGGATTCATATTTAGGCCCCGGAGGATCGTGGGGACCTGGTTCCCTCTTTACACATATCAGCGCTAAAGTAGAACATCAAGGCGAACAGAAGACCCACCGCGGGAATCATTGTGTCTCCAGCCTCGGATGTACGTCCCTCTTGGACATTTGAGTCTGCGTCGTCGTCATGAGGAGCGACTTGGCTTCCGTTATGTTTCGCGTAGCTCTTTGGTGATTTGATAGGATCGAACAAAGTTTCGCTTTTTTTGCTTCGAGCTCCCGGAGACTGGACTTGCGGAGAACGAGCACGTGGAGAACCAACTTTGCTGCGGAATTCGTCGGAATCAACCAGTGAGCGTGGCGGGGTATTGTCTGGTTCGTCTCCTTCTCTAGACATGCCCTCGAGATAGCGAAGGACTATATTATCTTTACATACTTGCGTCGGCTGAATGAGAAATATCTATCTTACCTTTCTCACTTGGGGCTATGCGAGACCATGCATGAGCGCGTCATTTTGCTGAGCATGAAGAGTGCGTCTTACCTGGAGTTGAAGACCGAAGAAGAAAGGGAGTCAAGACTTCCTTAGTTGCTGCGGTCATTGCGGGGCGAGGTAAATGATATCAGGTAACGCGCGGATCGAAGAGGTATGTTGAGAAATGTATTTGTTTCAAATGAAATGGAAGAGAGGTTCAGTGTTGTTCACAAAAAGGGAATTGCACAGGAAGGATATCGCAGGAGGTGACAAAATGGAAACAAAGAGTAGGGAATAGAATGAACTCGAGTCAACTGCTGCCAAACATTCGTAAACTCCGTTCCTCAGCCGAGCCATGGGTTCCCATGAACAGGATCTATTAGCAACTCGCTTGACGCCTCTGGATTCGCAGTAGTTTTGAACCCGACTATTTGAGAGGATGAGAGCCGGTCTCTTTAAGAGCCTTCTTCTAGGTTTCTCATACCCTGCAGGGAGCTCATCTAATCTGATAGCTGGCCTGTGTGGAAAGACTCAAATCTTGGGCGCCAAACTTTTGACACGCCACCTCCTTTCGCCAGGGTGCAATAGTCCATGCCGCAGACATCGGTAGATAGATAAGAAGAACATTGATAGGTGTATCTTCTTTGTAATGTCTCGCTTTGCATGAAGCAGATTGTAGCTCTGTCACAACCGCGCAGCGGAAAAGCATCTAGTAGGTGGCGATGCCTAACAAAGGACATTGCGGCGCATACTTGAGACATTGCAATAAGTTGCTTACAAATACGAAGAAAATAGCTAATTGGTTGTCATCAAAAACGGGCGCTTCCAAACGAATGTGAAAGACCCGATTATACAATGTTGCCACTGAGAATTTGACTGGCAGGATAAGCAAGTACTAATGCATGTCGCAGTAGGATCTAATCATTATCGATAACCCGTCGTAACCCAACCTATTCCAAAAAAAATATTTGTCGCTTCATCGTCAAGAATTCAATCAGTCAATATGACTCACTTTCTGCAGTTACAGTATACCTATTACACTTTTCAGCCTTCCTTCAGTCAGAGGTCACCTTGCAGAGCGAGCGATGCGAAACAACACATCCTTCCTGCCGACTCAAGGAAATTAGAGGGAAGATAGACGCGGGATTATACGGAATCATCATCCATAGTGCGTAAAATGGTTTTATTCTGTCTGTTTCTCAGCGTTTTGCTTCTCCTGTGACTTTGAGATCAGACGAAGGTGAAATTTCTATCCTATGCAGTTGAATCGCACAACGAATTCGTCTTTCGATTACTTGCCTAATTCCCTCATCGGTTGACTATTACTGCTCAAGCGGAAGGAAGTCACCACAACGAGTTATAGCGGAGCTGACTTTGGAGACATGTGGTTGAGGCGGAGAACTGTCAGTACTATCGCTCCCCTCCCTTCAGTCGGATGTCACTAGTTCACTGATTGTCACAGTCTTGTTCAAATCATCTATCGTGCGGTTTTCGAGTGCTTCTTTCAACAGATCTTAGAAGCGGGTTTGGCTCAAGGAACGAAGGGAATTAACAACCAGACCATTTCATCCCTTAGGGCAAGTAGGTACCAAGTAACACGTATTCACTTCCCTACCGAGTATGTAGTAGCCGTCATGCTCAAGCTCTAGCGGAAAACTGATTTGGCAGACTAGGGGTACCGAGCTACAGGAGAGTAATAGTACATCCCTCGAAGCAGAGTAGCACTTGTCCCAGAAAAACGGCTGATAATAAGTCGAGATAATTACACCACATTTGTCCAGAAAAAGAAGAATGAAAGGAGGCAAGAGGCAAGGCGGAAAGATCAGATTACGTCGCCCTTTTCCCAGGACAAATAGAAGACTAGGCCTGAGGCTGAGTCGCTGTTTGTCCATCCAGCCATATTTCACGCCACTGATGAGGTTGAGCTGCTATGCTAAGAGAAACGAAAGCTGAGACTCTGGAATCCTGGAATACTGGAATACTGGTGCCCAAGTTCAAGCTCTGGTAACCGATCGGAAATGGGGGATAGGTGGCTGTGCAAATTTTGGGGAAAAAAGCTGTCTCTCTTTCGCGTCCAACTGGGCAAACCCATGTCCTTTCCCATCCGCCGTCTCCATGTTCTACCCACCAGATGGCATTTAACACCCCTTCAAAGGCTTCCATCTTTTCCACGACGGTGCTACTCAAAGCCACCGACCGATAGCAGCTCGAAACTACATTTGCCATCCGATCCACAAGAATGGTCTACTAACTTCAAAGTCCCGATAACGATCAACCATCGAATCTCAGTGCGAAACCCCGAAACGGCTGCCAGCATCGCTAATGCTTTTGTTCCCGAGGGCTCAAGGGACAAAGTCATTGTTGAGGCGTATCCTGGTGAGCAGGCGCTGTTTGGGCTCCCGCAAGTTCTCGAGCTGACTGAACGAAGGCCCGGGTCAACTAACTCGGGCGCTACTTGCTCTGCCGAAGAGGAGAATAAAGAAGATCATTCTAATTGAAAACTGGGAGCCTTACCTCGAATGGCTCAGGGTATGCATTATTACCCGCCTCTTGGTCTTCTTCGTGCCTTGAACTTTATTTTTCTCTACGTTTCTAGCCACTAAAAGAGGTGGATCCGCGTGTTGAAATTGTTCAGATGAACCCTTTCTTATGGGATGCATATACACATATTACGGAAGCGGGCATCTTGGATTGCGTGCAAAAAGTTGGGTGGGACACGGGAGGTGAGTATCATGACATACATCGGTTGGAGGCGCTCTCGCTCATATCAAAGTAGTCCACCCACAACTCCAATTCATCTCACATCTACCCTCGACGATACACAGCGAACAGCTGGTATCCCAATTCCTACGATCCATGCCTGAAGGCAATTGGCTCTTTGCATACGGCCGCGTTCCACTCAACTTGATTTTAAGCGAACACCTCTACAAAGTACGTCACCCCGTTTACCAAACCTGCTTCTCAAAGCTAACGTAGGGAACCGCAGCGCGTCGTCGCGACGGTTGATGACAAGACAACAAGGTGCAAGCTTTCCATAGTTGCGGAGGCAACCGCCCAGTGTTCCTCCCCCCTCTCTTTTGCAGCGACCCAACCATACGAACAACACTTCTACCCGATCCCTTCTGTCAGGAGCCTAACTCTAGATGCGAGGAAAGACGTCCGGGCCATCGGTCGTCCCTTCCGTACCATGACCATAGTCCCCTTCGAAAAGCAGATCGTTGCCAAAGGTCAGATGGACGCATGGGACTTTTGTCTCCGTCGACTCTACGTCAAGAAATCGACAGCGCTGAAAGACGCTATCGGGTAGGTCCTGTTGATCTGTAACGGTCAGGTGCTGAATAATGTTTGTTTAGTCTCCTTGCACCTAATTCGCGCATTCTCATTGGAGCAGTGACAGACCCTAATTTGCCTGAATCTGAACGGTTGGACGTGTCAAAAAAAATAAGACACATGGAGGCGCGTGATTGGGCTATTCTCTTGAAGGCTTTCGATGAATGGCCGTTCAAACCCTCGGTATGAATTATTCCTATCTTTCCTTTCTTGTGTGATATCAACGATCCATAACTCAGGAACTTACATTCAATGAGGGTTATTCAAGCTCTATTAGGTCCTTGTAAACATGCGGCTTTTAGACACCACATTTGTAGTTGACTCATGCAATTGCTCGACGTAGTAAACTAGTAAAGAATCCGTGACAGTAAAGGAACGTAGTTTGGTAATGTACAGTAATTATGAGGTATAGACGTGCTGAAACACTGAAGAGACAAGCAGCTTGGGAGATATCGGAAGGGGCCGGATGCGGTATTCAGGAAGCTTTCGCCTGCGATTGCTTAACACTGTTACGAGCATAGATACGAGGCTGATGCGAGCGCGAGAGGAGCCAGAATCCAAGTCCGACTTGGATGACAAACAAAAGTACGAGAGGAAAAGCGAGCTGGTCCGCAAGTTGCAAAGTCTCGAAGTGTTTCTGAGAGTCGCTAAGAGTGCCTATGAACGAGAAGCAATAACCCTGGAGTTTCCCAGAGAACACCTCGATAGCGTAGTCTGACTTATTGCATTCTTGTCGAACAGAAGTGCGGCGCAACCATTGCCTAAACTCTTCTTCCTCGGTGTGTAGGCGTTTGAGGGATTTCTGACATATTGGCTCGAACCCGATGTCCTGATCAGGGATATTGCCTTCGGGATGCTGGGCGACTCTCAACCTTGATCCAGCTCCTGCTCTTTCGTTCGTAGATGGTGCTGGTTTCCCGGTAGCCAATGACTGCTGATCCTCCTCTTGGTGATGACCCGCATCCACAGAGAGCGTAACCTACGAATTTAAGCTTAGATCATGTTTGGCGACGCTGGAAGAATACTCTTGACAGAGGCCTTATCCTTGATATCTTCTCTCATGACGCCTGAGGGGTAAAGAAGACTGGATAGGTTTCAAAAGACAACTTGCAAAGCGTCCCCCGACTTGTAGCGTCTTGCCTGGATGAGGATCTCTCTAGAACCTACCTTGCCACAGAACAACTCCACGCCTTTAGTCACGTGGCTGGATTCCACCATTGGGAGGCAACCTCCAAGTGCAGCTTGCTGGAAGCGAACATACGGGTCTGAAACTGGCTGATCTCCGCAAACAACACAACCAAAGGATCATTAAATTTAAAACTCTATCAAAGAGAGTATCATGAGACCATCGCAGTCAACTAGGTTGAAGAAAGGCCGCTGGCCGAAAGTATCAAGTTTCGATCGAGCAGCTCAACAACCAATTAAGAGCATGTTATGATGAGATTTATGTTCTAGCAGAGTAAATATGCTTGTTTCATACTACTCAACGACCAGCTGCGTCTCCTAAAGAAGACCAGTGAGAAATATACCTGATTTCTACATGATACATACCTCAAGTCCTAGCGACTCCTCTGCAGGCTGCGTTTCCACCAAGTTCGAATCCTGGGTTTCCTGCGTCTCCCGGGTTCCTTGTGTCTCTGGATCTTCGACCAGCGAAGCCATCATTATATCTCTATCAGTCACCTGCGAACTCTGTGTTTCGTCAACGGCAGCTGTAGCAACGTTGTTATTTGACTTCGGCTTCTTCTCTTTCTCCTTTGGTTTTGGCAGCCCCATGCCAAAAAGCGTGGTCTGCCTGACCACGCCCTTATCCTTCGTCAAAGGCTTGGCGAAGGGTCCTATAAACACAATTTCACAAGTCAAAACTCATGTTCCAGAACATATGCGATAGAAACGCACGTTTTGGGCGCGTACCAGCTTCTGATTCAGCGGCATCAACTTTCTCAAAAAAGCTCTCGCTCTTTTGTATCGTCTTTCCATTCACATCTGCCTTTCGTGCGAATGGATTGCGCGCTTCCTGACCAGGTTTACGTGCAAAAGGATTAACCTCTTCAATGATACTGACGTTAACCACTATTTGATCAAATGGACAGGGTGTGCTTACTTTGTTTAGGCGGTGGGGTTGGTAAATTGTTGGATTCGAAATCTTCTACCTCAGTCCGCTTCCGCTTGCCATCCCCAGAAGCGAAAGCTGTAGCTTGTATTTCCACGCCGTCCGTGAAAGAAGACTCATCTATCGGAGGAGCCAAGCTTGACGGGACGACAGAACTGTACCTTGTCGTCTCAACTACGGGCGTCGTTACTCTCGCCAACCTTGGCCGCTCGATAGCGGGTGGCGGCCGGTCATCCCCCAGTAAATCCACCTTCAAATTTGCACCGTACTTATCTTGGGCAGCGTGGACCATACGAAGAGGCGGGTCGGGCTTCAACCACTGTCTACGTTTATTTCGCGCGGCGACGAGCCTATCTTCATTCTCCTCCCGATCAGCCTTAAGAATTGCAATTTTCTCTCTTAGACCGACGAGGTGATAGAAGTCAGCAATTTTCAGTGCTGAATCAAACGATGAGACGTTGTGCAGAAGCTTAGTAAGTTCAATAGCGCGGGGAACATTGTCGGCTTTGCAGGCTGCTTGAATGAGGATGATGAACTCCCTGTCCATCGCGTGCTCTCGCTTGAGGATGTCATCGGTCGTTAATTCCTCATCAAGAGAGTCCAGAGACATTTGAACAAAGAGCAGCTCACGTTCGATGCTAAAATTGTGGAGTTGTTATGTTGTGTCTATCATGCGTCGAAGAGATGAAGACTTACAGCTCCTCCTTAGGTTCGTTGAGCCGGAAAGGTATCCGTAATGGAAGTTCTTGGATAAGAGGACGAGGGAAAGCAGGATGCTCTTGCCTTCCCTGTGATTGAATGATTCACTAGACCAATTATGAAGCTAGGTCCTTTGAGTACCCACCTTAAGAATGAGACACATGAAATTGCTATCAGTAATGCCGACAGGCCAGTACGATTCATCTTTTCCTTGACGTCGTTCGAGCAGATTTGTATCCATGACCCTCGCCCAAGAAGCATGGTGTGGTATCCGGAACTTTGTGAGTATATGAATATAGTTTGCACTGTCATACATTGCGGGAGCCTAAAACGGGTCAGTCGGTATATGATCTTCATAGGTTGGTGACTGGAAGCGAACTCCTTGATCAGTTAATCCTATCCATTTTAGAGTATGTCCTTTGGGGAGGGGAAGAACGTCCCGCTGCTTCACACTGAAATCCTCGAAACTGATAATTGAATACGACAGGTTCTGTGAACCTAGAAATTCAACTATCAGGCTCCATTCGTTCTCGCGAAGGTGTAGCAAATCATACCATCAATCGTCGTCGCGCCAGTCCGATGCACCACAAATACCCACTCAGGACCAGCAACCATCGATACAAAGTCTCCGCCGAGCCCCAAAATCCTCCTTTCCCTCCCTGTCCCGCTCAAAAACGTCAAGTCTCCCTCTGACGTAGCAACCACGACATTTCCCCACCCCTGCAGATCGGCATCGTTTGAATGTCGTAAACTGCTAGACGGGCGCGTGCCGCCCGCTGCAACACCTAACACCGTCGTTCCCGGGCGTTTGAGGACATACGTCCATTCACCCTGGTTAGTCCACGTGCCATAGGGCTTGTACAACACTTGTGCGGGATGTTCATTCTCTGGAGGGCACGCAAAAACAGCACCCCGTTCGCCTATGGCGAAAAGTTCAATTTACATAAAATAAATCATCAGAAGTCCCACCAAGATATCCGAGGTCATACTTGAAATTATCATTGAAATGGTATGATTTTCGCGCGGAACGATCGAAAAACTCGATGTTGATGATTTGATGTGTGTCTTGGTCTGTAACCTCTATGACACCCAGCATATTGTAGGCTCAACAAATTCAGCTCAGTGATAGACCCTACACGGACTCAAAAAATATAGCTTACCGAGATACCTCTTTCTGTTCTCCATTGGGGTAGATCCAGGCTGGAAAGGAGGCTGAGCTTTCGTGATGCTCACTGGAATGTGTTATAGCGTCTTAACCAATTTGGGCGTTGATAGAATAGACTTACCCATCTCTTTCACCAAACCATCAGTCTTCCTTATTGCTTCGGGATTGTCTTGTAAACTACCACCTAAGTCGTCGATTATCCAGTCGTCATCGACATCACCATAACCAGGCTCCGGGTCAACATGATCATCGTCATGTAACCGATTGCTCGAACTAGTAGCCTCTGCAATGTCGTCAAAGAGATCGCTCTTTTGTCGAGCTGTAACTGTCGCCGCCCCAGTCGTTGCAATAGAGCGCCTGACAGGATCGGGGTAAGTCTCTGATATTGGTTTGTGCCAGCGGCTGAAGCCTCCTTCTGAATCTGTCCAAGCTAAGAGGTTGTCTTTCGGTGAAAACGCTAGATGGGTAATGGTGGCTCCCGGTGTTGCAGGGTGACTACAGCAATTCTATCTCAGTTTGTGTCAAATAGTGCGAGATAACATACCTAGCGATAAGACGTCGTGATTGTATTGACCACACATGGATCTTAGAACGAGATGCACAACCAAGATATTCACCGTTCACGGAGACGGCAAGCGCTGTTATGGGACCGGAAAGATCCTTGTCGGAAAAAGATGTTGACCTAGACCAGTCCGAACGGGATACGGTCACGATTTCTAAAAAAAAACTTTCCGACAAACCATAAAAGCTTTAGGTGGCTTGCATCACGAACCATGAGTCCTAGAAGCAGCATAAAAATGCTGACCAGATGTATGCCAAACTGCTGAGCAGTCGTGAGCATAGTCTGGTGACCTATAGAAGCAGCTCAACAAGCGAGTCCAAAAAGAGAAGGAAGTACGAACATGGTATCTCCGATGACGGGAATTAGACCCTCAATGGTCGCTTCAATCTGAGGCTCCTCATGAGACATATTCCATACGATTATCTTTCCATCTGCACCCGAAGTAGTCTGTGGCCTCGATAATAAGAATCATATATTCGTTGATCAAGGTTGAATATACCAATATTGGGGAGCTTGGATGCCATGTCACCCTTCGCACACTACCGACATGCCCTTTCAGCTGCTTGGTGATTTTAATGTCCTCCAAATCTACCACTCTGACATCAAAGTTCCTGCATCTCATTGAGTTTGACAGAAGCCGAGAAACAATTGGTACCTACTCAGAAGCGATGGCTACTCTCTTGCCTTCTGAATCAACTGCTAATGACCGAATCGCGACTCCGCTGGCATCCCATACATGCCCAGTAAGTTCCGGTTTATGTTTGATATACTGCCTAACCATAGAATCCTCACTGCCAGATAGCCAGCCATTGTCCTTGCAGTAGAATGAGTGACACTAATTCCCTAAATTACACGACGTACCGATGCTGCGACAGCTGTAATTGGCTGTTCTGCTTCAGACGCAGTCATAGGTTCCTGCTCAATACCCTCGCCCATTTTCCATATTCGAACGATACAATCTTGCCCTCCAGTGTAAGCATGCCTGTACTCTTGACTGAGCAGATTCCACCCCGATTAGCACGACGGCACCTACGTTCCATCCCTGGAGAACGTCAAGCAGGTAAGTCCGGATTCATGAGCTGGATTTGTAACGAGGTCTGCCATCGAGTCAAGGCAAAAATGCAGCAGAACGCGCCTATACGACGACGCGTTTGGGAGAAAACACGCTCGTCACAATTATCGTCACGCGTTCGTGATTCCACTTGCCGGTGTTTGCCGTTTTCAGCATTTCTTTTATGTGCTGATACCTCTCTCCAATATCTCGAGTCAACTTTGACGAGCCAAGTACGTATGATTTCGAGCCAAGAGTAACTGGAACTTCATATAAAGTTGATAACAAGTGTTCCACGGGAAGTTCCGTCGTGTTATTGCATTGTTCGCAGACTGCGCGTCCTTCATAGTCGTTGAAATCTTCCCTGTATTTATTCATAGGCATTGTGCATTGATCGCCAAACGAAAGCTCTGGTCTCTCCTTCGATAGCGCTTTGTTCTTCAGTGATTCTCATAATCTTTCGTCAGTTGGAAGGAGCTTCTTTGTTTATTTCTTTGTACGCCATATCGAGGAGGGTCATGGTGCTCCTTCTTTCCCGCGTGGGCCTAAGTCCTACTAAACCCATATATCTTTGATTCACAATGGGACGAAGAGTCCTATGACAGAAAAGTACGTGGCCACTCGATGAGGAATGTCAACGTTGAAGTAAATCAGTCTTATCAACAATGTTGCTTCCGGTGACAAACCATCTCTTAGCCCCAAGGTTTCCGTTCGACACCAGGATGAGATTGTTAACAGCATACATCACCTGATACGAGACTATCTGATATGTTACAGGTGATAGACTTAACTGCCACCAGTGACTGGAGGAATGTTGACATCGAGCGCCCTTTATCCGGCCCTTTTCTCTTGGCCAAATGCATAAGCGGGAGAAATCTCTCTGAGTTATAAGAATACAATTCCCTACAGCCATTTAGGCTGTATTCGGACGACGATGGACAGAAAGATGGCTACAGAAGACTCGAACCGTGCTCAAGGATCAGTGCGACTGTCATTCGAGTGCACGACTTTCGACATCAATGTATATGGAAAGGGATCTCAAACAACGTTACATTACGGTGCATGATTGCGTTGAAGCGTCCTTTGTCCTTTAGTAGTAGTTTAGCGCAGCCATGTCGTAGCTGTGCTTGGTTCACTGTCGGACCAGATTTAAAATGCCGGCCTCAAACACTCCGGTCCCTTATCGAAAACTCCTCTCGTCAATGGCTCCTTTTCGTTTTGGTTCAGTTAGATGCCACCTCTTTCTTCAAAGTTGGTGGAATACTGCTTCTCGAGTCTGGACGGTCGTATGAACTGGCCTTGGCTTCGATTTCTATCCCATCTCATGCCGTACAATGCACTCACATAGAACTGAAACAACATTTTCACATCAGTGTCCTTCTCGACCCTGCAATCGTTCATCACTGTTTGATCTGCTTTAGGTTTCAACCCTAGTTAGTCCTCCCTGGGCTTTGATCACTGCCTCGCCGGGACCCAAAAGCTGCAAGTATTGGTCGCATGGTCCCTGCTAATTACTTCTCATTGACTTGAGGAGTGCCGCTGTTGGAACTCAAGGCCTCAAGCTCCAATACTATTTCAAATCATGTCAACGTCGTCTTTGACATTCCGATTCTCCCTTTCTTTTCAGCGGGCAATGCCACTTTAACGTGGGCATACCAGTCTGACGTCCTCTTAGACAGTCAGATGCGGTTAATTGTTACACACAACTTCTTGGTTCCCAGAAACCATCCATAGCAGTTGATACAACAAAAAATGATGGATTCATCTCGTACGATTGTCCAAATGCGGTGGACAGACATGGACGGCACTGCTTCCTCTAATTGAGCGCCCATTGTATTTAATGCTGACCCCCGAAATAGATCCATCAATTCCATCCTTGTCCCCAGGACAAGCCTCTATGTAAATACCTTGCGTAGCTGGACCTTCGTTTTTCTCCGAGCTTTTCTTCCAGACCATGAGTTCACTCCCCTACCCCCTCTTTCCCCTCATCTGCGTCTCCGCCTTTATATCTACCCTGACGTTAATCTTCTCAGCGCTAGTTATCAGCGTATCTCCTGTCCTGTGGATCCTGCCTGCACTGTTTCTATCCACAGCCATACATCACGCCGCAACCATTCTAATCTCATCTTTGGAGACGACCAGATCTCTTCGCCTCTTCTCACTCTACAATATCGCTATATCTTGTGCCCTGACTGGCCTTTGGGTCGCAGGATGTGCTGCGACGATTGCGATTACAGTATTGTTACTCAAGGGGCAATTGAACAGGAACGCGCCACGGGGGATCTGGAGTATCATTGTCTCATGCGTCTGCGCGCTGTTGGAATCGATTATCATGGGGACCATAACGACGATGACATGGAAGGAGCGGAAACGCATTCAATACACAGACAAATGGAAATGGAGACCGGGGAATTATTTCGCCGTTTCAGCACAATGGGGGTAGGTTGTTATTCTCACATGTATACCGTCTTGTGCCTGCACCTGACCGACCTATATGTAGAATTGTCAGTCCCCGTTCTGTGTAATTGGGTGAATGTCGCTCGCCTAATGGAAGGATGGCGTCACCCATATATATGTTCTGCTAAATATTGACTACCCTGGAGACTTCCGAGCTCTGGTGTATTTGAATGCATCTGGGACCATTGTATACGGAGAGGATCCTTCCGAATTTTCCACCGTTGCTCTCGAGGACTGACCATAGCCTGATATATTCACTAAGAACGATAGTATTATTGTACACTCTATACAACTACCTATCCAACCTATCCAACGGCAAATGTTCAACAGTTGTGGACTTGCGAGAGTCTACCATCATTTATCATCGTCACCGTTATCATTCCCTTCTGGCTTATTAGTCACTTCACTCGTCTCATCTCTCTTATCAGGTTTCTCAGCAACAGCCGCTGATGGCATCGCCTTCTCATTTGGTTCCTCTTCTCCAAGTCCGGCTGGAGCAAAAGATTCAGCCAGAGAACTTACAGTAGTAACGGCCATGTCAAGAACAGCCTCCACTCTTCTTCTAAGAGGTTCGTTGGAGCTAGTAACCTCCTAAACAAGAAATGAAAGAAAAGATCATTAGTCTTTTTTGCCGCGAGAAATGCAAGGCATCTGTATGCACATACCAGAGTTAGAAGGTTGATTTGAGCATCTGCTTCATCAAGCCGCACGATCAACCATGGATCATGGCTCTCCTCGCCTTGTTCAGTTTCATCAGCAGCATCAGGCATGTGGAGCTCGACCTTCCCAAAGTGAGCCTCCATGAACATCACGAGCCGCTGAATACGAAGGAACGGCGAAGCATCCTCGACATCAGCGTGTGGGTGAACATGTGAGTGAGAATGTGGCTGTGTCGTCACTAATCTCACGTAGCATCAAAAATGAAGTACAACAGATAGATGAAAACCATAACGGACATTTGACGGATGCAGGACTTTTGTCAATTCCTGTGATAAGAGCCAGTGTAGAGTCTGCAATCATGTCATTGCTGGCACTTGACTCCCACTCCAAGGTTAATTCATGATCATGGGTTTGCTTGACGTCCACAGCACCCATCACCTACCAGATTTAGCTTGCATATTAGAAAAGGAACGGTGTTTAACATGGTAACTCATTGCTCACCCGCATTGTTGGAACACCATCCTTATCCAGCCCCTCTTCGACGCTGCCAAACATGCCTTCTAGGTGCCATCGGACAAGGTCCCACCGAACCCCGAGAGCAATTTTCTGGCGTTGTGTCATCGTGCATGTCGACAACCCTGTAAAGTCTCTAAGATCACGAGGATCAAGGAGTGTGTACGAATAATCCTTGGCGACCAGCAAACCGGATAAAACTTCGTTCGCTTGTGGCAGTTTGTCAGCGAGAGTTCCTATCGCCTATCAAAGGATTAGTGCTATCATGGATGAATGATTTTTAAATGGAGATCTAACAAGCTCACCTTTGCCACCCTTTCACCACGGAACGAAAGGTTCAGTGTTTCCAAATTACGTGGTGTATGAATTTTGACGTCCTCATCACGCTCCTTGTACCGGGAAGCCATAGCACCACGGAGACGAGCCATTGCATTTTGTTCACCGTGTACGAGCACCTTGAACGACGAAGGCTAAGACAGAAGACCACGCAAAACATAAATAGCAGACTTACAACGTGTTGTGCTTTGACTGCCTCGATAAACTCAGAGTTCTGAGAATAGTCGACATGAGCACTAAACGAGATGTAATCGACTGATATCTTCCGAGGAATTGTGTTGCCCTTCAGCCCGACAAAGTCTTCAGGTTCATTCATTATATCCTAGACGAGAAGGTATGTAAGCATTCTAATGTTCACACCAAATCGGTCGAGGATGAGGGCAAAATCCACTGAAGAGGGTCGAGAGAAGAAACACAAATGTCCATTAATCACAATAGATACAGGAAAAGTGTACATACATATATAAGGCGATCCAAATGATGGGATATTACTCACCCTTGCCAGCGTGCCTTCGATGGAATAGCCAGTAATGATCAGGCCATTGCGAGAATCTGGAGCCCAGTATTCGAATAGTTCTCGACTCGGTCCTACCTGCATAAAGCCAGGAGTTGCAAGGACGACACACGGGGGGCCTTCGGCGATCTTCTTTTCCCAGCCGCGGGTCTGGGGTACATGCGAGATATATCTGCGAACGCTTAAGCGAAGTTACGGCAAAGTAGACAAGGGACTTACTTGAAGACGAAAGGATTGTCTCGTTTGGCAAACCTGGTCCGAATATTGGAATTCATCGTGTGAATATATGTTTGATACACAGCCATACACTTCCGAGCCAAACTCGAAGCGTAGTAAATCGGGACATTATGAAGATCAGGATGAGCCTTCCAGTATTCGTCAAGGACGAGAAGGAGCTCTTGCGCACGGCCTAAAGCAAACGTGGGCAGGAGGACATGACCCCCCCGTTTGATTATCGCATGTACGAGGCTTGTAAAACGTTGCTCCTTCTCTTCTCTCCCCTCTAAACTTTGAACACCGTACGTACTCTCCACTATGAGAACATCGGGGCGTATGGGAGGCAATTCGGCTTTCACAAGATGTCGGTCCTCCTCGCGTGAGTAGTCGCCTGTGTAAAGGATTTTGAGACCAGCGATATCGATGAGATACATACATGCTCCCAGAACGTGACCGGCATGGTATGGGGTGAAAGACACTCCAGGGCAAACGGTGATCAATTGATGCGCCGATACTGGGATAATGGAGGCTAGCGACATCGTCATTTCCAATGGCGTAAAGAGGGCGTCCGACGACGATGATCTAAAAAGTTGAGCGTCTTCTACTCCAATAGAAAGAATTCAGCGTACCCCATCCGAACGTAATCTTGCATCATGAATTTGTGAACCGCTTTCGTCGGGTGAGTCATGTAGACTTTGCCTTTACCATCTCGAAAATTGGTCTTGGGACGGATGTCAGTACATTGTCGCAGTAGGGAAGCTGAATTGCACTGACTTTTTCAGTAATATATGTCAAAGCTGCAGCATGGTCCAAATGGAAACTGAATAGGCATGTTACTGCCAAAACTCAGTCTTAGGACTCGGCATAGAACATACTGTGTTATTAGGATAGCATCCACGGTACTCCAGTCTAATTCATCAATGAAAGGCAGGGATGCCATGCCACTGTAGGCTGGATGGATACCAGCATCGCAGACCAACGTCCTTCCACGGTATTGCAGCACACAACACGATCGACCCACTTCCTGCCCGGCGCCAAGTAGAGTGACACTTAGGGTGGGAGTGTCTGCCATCTTTATATGCTCAGTTTTTTTTTTACGAAAATTTGTCAAATGACCTCGGAAGGAATACAAGTTGGATAGTGGCGTAGTTAATAGAAGAAAGACAGGTTGAAATTTCGAGTTTGTAGACGATATGTTACGTAATTCAGAAATATTTTTTCTCCTCCCCAAACACTCCTCAGTGAACTATTATGGCCAATCCCAAACGCGTCAAATCTACCGGAAAGGCATCTAACGGAAAGACATCTAAGCAGCATTTTGCGGCGAAGCACGCTGCCAAAAAGAAGACAAAAACTGCTGTCAAATTCCACAACGAACAGCTTCGCATGACTTTGGACAATCAAACCTCTGCCTTGTATTCTGTATGTACATGTAGATTGATCTTCCCTACAATTTTCCAACTCTTCATAAACTAGATGAACCAACTTCCCAAGAAGATCATTGAATCGTGCTCGAAGAGTTTCGAAGTTGACATTCAAAACCTGACTTCGACTTTGGGAAATCTTTAGGCATGCAGGACTTGTCTACTACGAACCCGTACCGTACCGTCCCAACAACATGTACGACTTGTTCTACGGATTGTCGAATCGCTCCGTGCATATTCATTTCTCAGGTCCTCGATAAATTCTGACTGAATTTTAGATTGAATGAAGGACAGAAACTTCAGCTGGAGGATTTTCGCGCAATTGTCGAGAGCCACTTCATCTTCTCCCTCTAGACTAGACATGGCACATCTGACGTTGACTTCGTTTTTGTGACGAATCGGAACTCGACAACGAATACGAAAACTTTCTTGCATACCAGTGTTCATCTCGGGTAGTTAGAAAGACTTCGACTAGTCTCTACGGTCCTTCTGCTTTTCAGTCACTGTAGAATGACACACGATGTTTGGCTACACACCGTTTAATTACGCTAACCATACCTCAACATCTAATGCTCAAGTAACATTATCCATACAGCTCTCGAAAGTGGGGATGCTATATTGCACTACTGGCGAAGATTATCTGCGATAGTCATGTTGTGGATCTCTCTGCCTTGGAGTCATCTCATCGATCTGGCCCCAAAACTCAGCAAATGCTGATATTGTGTTCACAAGAGTGGCTCCTCTAGCCCACATAACGACGATATCGAGAATGCTGTCGCCTGACAGGGAGCTGAGTAATTGCATTGATCCCCAGAAGTTCGGAGAGGAATCGCCATACGAGCCTGAGACCAAGATCGTACTGGTACTTCTGATTGACATACTGGCTGTCCTTTATGTCCTGCAAAGCAGGTTTTGGGAAAGGCCATATCCATTTATACTATATCGGAGTTCTTCCATCAAGTGGCAATTACGCATTGCCCTTCGAAGCACCTATCAGCAGTGCGGTTCCTATCAGGAAGTCCTGCCTCGATCCTCTAGTGATGCAGATCAATCTTTTCGTGGGCAATAAGTAGCATGTGTTGGTGTTACCGATACAACTCGGTCAAAAGGCGGTTCAAAGGACTCCTTAATCGTCTCCGTGCCCATCTGTGTTCTCTTCCGTGCTGCCTCAGGAACAGCCCAAATATCACGAAATGCTCACGCAACTGGAAGCTCTGGCTTCTCATGAGGTACCCTTTGAAGGTAAACTTGTGTCACAGAACGTCATGAGAAATGGATTGGAGAAGATTCTGGGATCTGAACAGATTGCCAAAGAAACCAAAGAACTCGTCGACAGTGTCATAAAAATTGATCAGGGTTTTGAACGCGTCAAGATTGAACTTGGTGGGATTGACAGGGGACGCTTTCGCGGAAAACCAGCTGAACAGTTCCAGCCACAGTGGGTAGAACACCACCATGTGAGGTCTTACGCACATCGTTCGAGGGGAACCTTCATTAACCGAGTTCATAAGCGCTTCATTTCTTTAATCTGGAGATCGAGAACAGTCGCAAGGCAGACTGGTACTTATGTGAAGGGTAGGTAGGGTTCAATCCGGTCAATCACATCTGCCTGACCGACCTGCAGAGTTTGTTAATGTGATCCTTCCGACATTGGAGCACCTCAGTAATCGTACAGAGCACAAGGAGGCGGCTGCTGCTGTCACGGAATTTGCTTTGGTTGGTTCCTTCGCCTGAACGTTATTCACTAGTCAATTTGATTGATTCTGGCGTCAATATCACCTAGCGCAAGGATCCATTTGCGCATAATCTAGCGTTGGATACGAAGGACGAAATGCACTCTCCGGACTTCACCGAATTACAATGTGGCGTCACAGCCTTTCGACATTGCTTTGAACTTTTCATCGAGGAACAGGGCATCAAGCTGCAGAATGACGTTGTACTTTTGCAGGAAGAAATTAGTGACCTTGTATGGCAGATTAAACGGTTCGTTTTTTAGACACCACACTAACATCGAGTTTGACATCACTTCCACCCTAGTTGCAAAACACTAGTACATGCCGACAGTCGCTGATAGTGTCAGATTGCTGAATCATATCCATTGCAGATACCTGTTCTAAGCAAAACCCTTGACGTGGCCATCTTGCTCTCGGATAAATGCTCAATTTCTGCTGTGTCAGCGCTCGCCCCGATTGTCCCAATGCGATCGCTGAGTATCTTTGTTCGTTTTCCTTGACTACATGTTAGCGTCGTTCTGTTCATATCGTTCCTTGTACAGCTGTCCGGTGTCATCGATGCAGTTCCAGAATGTGTAGACATTGTCTTGTCCATCTCCAAGATAATTGGTAAACATCAATCCATTTCCGAAGATGCTCCCTAATAGCGACTGGCAGGTTTTAGAGGGGAAATTCATCACTACCAGCATCAACTCGACAAGAAGAAAGCTGAACTCACGGCTCCTGAGCTAATTCAAGTAATATTAAGTAGTCAAGGCAGTACCTTTGATGATGTATGTGGTAGAATCGATCAGCTTTCCGCCACTTGGTCCCTGGTGAGTCATCAGACTTAACAACATCGGAAGATTTAAACGGTGTGGGATTGTTAGGTCGCTCAAGACGCAGCTTCCATTGTTTCTGATTTGGAACACGTGTACCAGGACAAAGATGGTGGTTGTGCACAAAAGGCGAGTAAAGGAGTCATCTGAGGTAATTCGACTATCATCCTGACAGGAACTTTTTAAGGCATTTGTGACTCGCGTGAAGCTCGTCAAGATCGCATATGAAGTACTGGTGGGCCTCCTGGGAGAGTATGCTCGGCAAATTGAACGACATTCATTTCGATTTGGCCAGACATCATTTAGCCATGAGTGAACTTAGGTTAACAATGGTTCCACTTGCCCTATTCGATTTGAGCAATAGCAAGTTCTTAAAATGCAGTACTGAGAGCTGAGACGTACAGTGACTGAATCATGGAATCTGTCAAGAAAATCACCAAAGTCCTTAATTTCATAGTCAATGATACATGTTAACAAGGATTTTGTCTGGCCCTTGGTACCTAGAGAAGTTCTGGGGAGGATACTCCTAGACATCAGCCACTTTGTGTTACAATTTATAGCTTCACTAAAAGCTTCAAAGCCGATGAGCATGGTAATTTTGTCTTCAATAGTATTTACAATAACTCTGTAAGTCTTAGTTTGTACAGACATGTGCCTCGAGATTCATATTAGCATAAGTGTGTAAATTAATAGACGGCACAACCATAGCATTGAATAACAAGAATTTCTTAATCTGTTATCTAAATACCTCAACTGTCAATTTATTTTCAGCGTGGATATAGTAGAAGTCTCCTAATCCTTGTCAAAACAAATATTTTTACATGCTAAGTGTTCCCCCAAGCGCAACAAAAGCCTGTTCCAGTGGAGTCTTCCAAGAGCCAATGGGGCAAGGTCTATAGCACTTCCAGGTGTCAAAGTTACACGTGCGCTTCATCATAGGGAGTTGGGTCTTCTTCCACGGGTTTAGTAGCATGTAATGGAGTGTTTTGAAGCCATGATAGCACAGAAAATAGAGTGAGACAAGGTGAATTCTCTGTTATTAAGTCCAATTCTCCTTAGAAATACTTGTAGATCTTTTGTTGGGGTTGAGCCTAAATATTCTTCTAGGTTGGAGAGGTTGCTCAGTTGAGTAAAGGGGAGCCAGGACTTGTCACCTGTTCTTCCATAGGATTTGAAATAAAGCTTTTTTCCTTGATCCTGTATGCATCATCACCTTGTCAAAAGGCCGCTTGTGTTCACTATGTTCCAAGTCGAATATCTGTGCAGAGAATAGACAATCATTGTTGACATTGTGTATCTTTAAAAAGATGTGTGAAAAACTGTATTCCTTTCCTTCTTAGAGAATGTAACACATTGATTGTAAATAATTTGATTCCTTGTGCATCAAGGATCATTGTAGGACCATTGTGAAATTATGAAGAGAATTTGTATCAACGAGACGAATGTACAAACAAGAAAAAAAAGAGAGTAAAATAGACATTCCGTAGAATATTACGGCCTCACGTACCGCCTAACAAGGAGAGGTAACTGATTACCGCCCTTCGGGTCACTGACTAGTATGGGCCTCTGCACAATCATCGACTTCTTAGTAATATTTGATGCAGGGACTGCAAGCTCAAATTCAAAGGCCCTGACGAGAGTGAACAACAATGCTTTCATCCTTTTGTACAGATCTCAACGTGAGGTTTATGTAGAAAGCGCAGAAAGCGATCGGGACTTACTCGACCAGTGAGAAGCGATACCCGATGCATGCTCGCGGCCCACCGATGAAGGTCAACATGTGGCCCCACACACCCGGGATACTAGCCGCTGCTTCAGGAGCTGATTCCCAGCGTTCAGGCCTGTTGGTTGCGATAGGACGTGTTCGAAAGAAGATAGATATGAATACATACTTGAACTCTCTTGCATCCTCTCCCCAAATTTCTTTGCTGCGATTCAAAGCAAGAATAGGGATCTGGATAGTTTGTCCTTTACAAACTCTAGAAGGGCTTGAGTAGGTAAATTCATACCATATTTTCCGTCTAAACGAACCTGATTCCAGTGTGCACAATACCTTTGCGGTCTGTAAAAGGTTTGTGGAGGGGTAGTATGTCATCTTGGGTAGCCATACGCATGGTCGCCGCCACGGGGGCATGGACACGCAATGTTTCACGAATGAACATATCGAGGTATGGAAGAGCATTGAGTTCGTCCATTGTTGGAGTGTCGGTATCGACAGTGAGAAGTTCCTCACGGAGCTTATTCTGCACTCTCAAGTCTTGCGAAAGTGCGAACAAGGCCCAGGTAGTTGCTGTACTGTGTCGACGTCAGCACACTGACGAAGATAATGAGACACAGAAGCTGAACGTACCTGGTTGTCTCATGACCCGCAACTAAAAAAGTAGGGATCTCTGTTGAAGAGGTTACTCTTCAGCTTGTGGCGTACTTTTTTATACGTACGAGCTATAACGTCGTCGTCGGACATACGCTGGTGGGTGGGAAGATCGATATCCATGTTGGATTGCACCAGGAGAGAAAGCAAATCACGGGATTTGGACATGGATTTATCCTGGACTAACATCTTGCTCTCGCGAAGTAGTTGATGCGCAATCCGGTGCATAGTCCTCTGGGAAGCTGTGATGACCCCATCCCTTGTATCACGCTAGTAGTGATAATCAGTGACTCCAAACTACACCTCATTTGTGAAAAAAAAAACATGCCAAGAAGCGCAATGGCGGAAAAAGTGCCTTGAACATAGAAAACAATGACATTGTTGTCCCAGCACGGAAGATAGTCGAGAATGCGGCGTTGAGTTCATTCTGCTCAGGCTTTTCATTGAGAGCATCAATTTTATAATTGAATCCTGGACATCTCCGCCATTAGGACGATAGGACAGAAAGAAAGAAAATGTGGTCGGTATGAACCTGCTAGCCCAATGATGTCGAGAGTGGCCCTGCTCAACCAGGAATAAACTTCAATACGGCTGACTCCTTCTTCGGAGATATCGACCGCCCAAATATCTCTCATCTGCGCGTTACGTTCCTCGATGAGTATGAAACGTAGAGGGGTTAATCAAGCTTACTTGAATAGATTTCGCTAGAAATATCTCAGTAAGTTCTCGAATTTGCGTTGGGCCAAATGCTGGATTCTTCACGGGGTGGTATCAAGATATCATAGAACGAACCTTAAGATTGTTCTCACCATAACTTTTCTCTGGAAATCACTCATTTCGGTCAAAAATGCGTTGTGACAATCATGACAGCCTGGTATACCTGTTGTCTATGCTTGTCTCCCTCAACAACGAGGACCCCTGCGATGACAGAGAATGAACATTTGAGTATGATTTCCAGGAGAACAGACGTGCCTTCGCCAACAATACGGCCCAAGTTATAACGGACGCTTTCCGGTTTTTGGTAGATGTGCGAATTCATAAGGACATACTGTATCGCCTTAGTATCCATCGTGAAAAGCCGTTTGATCTAAGTTTTGAGCCTGGTGTGAGAACCAATGTAACAGGCATCAAGAACGGCAAGAAAGTTTCACCCCAAAGAGAACTTGATACTTGATTGTTGTCCCGTATTGCTGGACCCATCGCTCCTGTGGTACGGCGTTCTCCTGTAACTCAGCAGAGTCATGATTGAAATATGTGTTGTAAGTGATCAAGCACGTACCTCGTTCCATATCTCTTGAAGGTTGCCATAAAACCAACTAGGACTGTTGGGACCAGGGAGATGGCGTAAAGGGGACGTAATCTCTACATATACTAGGCGAAAAAGCTTATACAAGCTCAATGCAGCTAGAGAAACGCCTATGACCTTGGTAACAGGCAGAGCAGACACTGGAGTATCATGAAGCATATTACTAGACATCAGGATCGAGTCGAAGTTTTGGCCGATACGTTGGGAGAAGCGAAAGTATTAAGCTATATGTAAGCCCGGAACCCTGATTCCAAAGAGAATTACGAACGCTCGCGGCAGCCGCGCAATCGGGTTTTGAGCCGGCGTCAGAAACCATATGCATGAAGGGCTGAGTCAAAGTGATGACTCGAGCGCTGTGACAACCGAGCATCTCATTATCCACAAATCGACTGTTGCTTTCAACGTAGATGACACAAATGACATCGCGCGCGGCCTATCGCAAGTTTACATGGGGCTCATTACCCGCGAGGCACTCTTTCTTTCTACTATCGTCTCGAAGAAAATCGGCAGAACGCTCCAGAGAATTTTCAGTCCTGTTTTTCTCTTCCTTTCTTTCTTAAAAAGTATGACCACTTTCCCCCTTCATAGGATACAAGCGACTGTGTTAAGGGAGCTTATTACGTTGGCGCTCAAGTCGTATGATGAGTAAATGTTCGACTTCGGAAAGATTTGCTTCAGGTATGCAATCAAGTTGGAAATCAACCGAAATGTGTCAGGTTTAGATGAGCTATTGTGTCGAGATTGCTGAGACCTTTGTCCTCAACACCAGAACAGTGGTTACTGCAGCATACAAAACACACCTAAATAAGGTTGCAATGTTTGTCATCGTCTTTCGATCCAAATGCCTGCGACTTTTTCGATATCCGCCATTGGCGCCGTTCTACAGTCGCTAGCTGCGAAGTACAACGTCCTCAATGGTTAAGAAGAGGCTGAATGTATCGTCTCCGACTGCGGATAGCTCCCCAAAACACAAAAGAACGAAGACAGATAGTCCAGCGACATCTAATGTTGATTCTGAGGTTGCCGAATCTGATGGCTGGACAAAGGTCGAGAAACGAAAACAAAAGAAGACAAAGAAGGCTGAGTTGAAGCTAGATGTGTGTGTATTTCTCTCATTATTGAAGCTGTATGCAAACTCGCAAGATGGCGTTTTGTTTGATAGTCGACACAGCCCCGATTTATGTATAACAATGCTGAGATCACGAGGAGAAACCATGCTATTGGCATTGATGTAGGCACTCCAGGTTTCCTCTGTCCAAATGCTCAAAGTCTTTGACAGGAAATCCGTCAACTCGTCGTACATATCATTGCGGATGGACCGCCACCAAATTGGTTACGCATCGAAGTGAGTTTTCTTCTATCAAGCGATAAATTCCTCCTCATACTTCTGAAAGAACGCTCCACTCATAGAGAAAGTCGTGGCGCTACTCATACCAGGCTTGACGTCGGAAGTTTTGTCACTTCCCCCACTTCCAACATCCGCGACCGTAAATCCCCATATCCCATTATCAATACCACTCTTGCCGAGAACACCTGATGCAGGTCCTCCGCCAAATGTTCCCTTTATCGCTGCGACGTTCAGCCATGCTTGCCCAACACGTGCACCAGGAGACCAATATCGCATGCATAGCGTCCTCGGTGCTTTCTTCCAAGGGCCGGTAAGTGGGGAGGAAAGGAACAAGCGTGCAACTCTGAGACTCCTATGTATATCCTTTGTATAATCGAAAGAAATCCTTGCTCACCTTTTGACACAGCAGAAATGGCCAATAATCAAGATCCTGCCCAGTATCTCCTGACACTCGAACAAATGATCGAGAATGAATACCCGATTCCATCGTATATGGCGGATGTCTTCGAAAAGCCTGATGATTGCTGGCTCGAGACGCCAGAACCCGTAAAACCGGATTTGCTTGATGACATACCTGAGAAAGGGAAAGAACCGCCCAAAGCAAAGATTTATGCTATTGATTGTGAAATGGCGAGTTCCATATCGTATCGTCTACATTCTCAGCTAATCTTCGCGCCCCCAGTGTATGACAGAAGATGGCAAGGAGCTGACTCGAGTTAGTATCATCGACTATTACACTGAGAAAGTGGTCTACGATCAGCTAGTGAGGCCGGCAAAGCCTGTAATAGACTACTTGACTCGGTACGTTAATACACACACAACTAGTGGTGTTTTCCCAATAATATTATCCTTCTAGCTGGTCGGGTATCACGCCCGAAGTACTTGCGCCAGTTACCACGACACTAGCGCAGGTCCAGGCGCACGTCATGCGTCTCCTTTCACCGCCACCCAAAAATCCCTTCTCAACCTCAACCTCGCCCTCTCCACCACCACCAACCCCCATTCTCCTCGGCCACTCCCTCGAATCTGATCTTAAAGCACTCAAGATCTGCCACCCCCGCTGCATCGATACCGCAATCATGTACCACCACCCGCGTGGACGGCCCCTCAAGCCCGGTCTAGCATGGCTCACCAAGAAATGGTGCGGGCGCGATATCCAGACGCGGGGCGATGGAGGACACGATCCAGAGGAAGACGCGCGGGCCTGTATTTCGCTACTGCAGAAAAAGCTGGAGTCCGGACCAGGGTTTGGGGAGTATAAGACCGATCTGGAGTCAATATTTGAGCGTATGGCGCGCTCGACGCGTCGTGCTGGTGGTCCGGTTGGGAGTATAAGGAGCGCGGTTGTGGACCATGGGAATCCGTCTGTCATGCATGGTCATAAGGCGACGACAGCGTTGGGATGCACTTCTGATGCGGAGGTACTTAAGGGAGTGTTGGAAGCCATACCGTCGCACGAATTTGTATTCGGGAGGTTTATGGCGCTAGCTGATGTTATGGGGTGTGAGTATCTTCTTCAGTCCAACTTTCTCGTACCAGCGTTTAACGACCGTAGGGACAACACCAAAATCATCATCGGATGCTCCCCCTCCCCCGCCTCCCGAGCCTCCTACACCTGAGATCCTCAAAACCATCTTCGAGACACTAAACACTCAGCTCAAAACGCTGCATGCAGCCTTGCCTCCACGGACTGCTCTAGTGATCTTCACGGGCCACTCAGACCCTCGCCACATGGCAAAACTTGCTGCCAGAAAGACGTCTTTTGACAACGCTTTACGGAGCGGAAAGACGCCAGATGAGATGGGCCCCGATTTACGGTGGACATCAAGTGATATGCGTGACCTCGAAGGGGCAGTCGAGCTGGCGAAGAGAGGGTTGTTATTCTTAGGAATCAAGGGGTAGTGTTGGAAAGATTGATAAGAAACATGGTTGAGTTCTGCACATTTCCCTTCACGAGACTTTTTAGAGTTATTGTCGTGAATTATTCGAAGACTCTCAACTACTAATGTCTTGGCTATCATGAAATTCAAAGAGTTCAGCGATCTAGGAGGATAATTTTGGGACCGTGCGAGCGGCCGCATTTTTATCCTTCCCATGGTCGACGTAAACGCGGGTTCCAAGGGTAAGGAGCGTTTTCGGAGGCCTCTGCGTGGCAAACGGTTACATCCCGGATCACCATGACTAAAGGTCGTTCTCGGCTTGATGCCATTGCTTTGGCGGATGTTGAGTCGGGAACGGTATGGCCCGAAGTCGTACAGATTCAGTCTTTTACATGCAACGGTCTTGCATATTCATCAGCGAAGAAAATTTTTCTTTCAGTGCAACGGTCTTGCACTCTCACAGTTATCATCGTTTACTAGGTGAGCGCAGAGTCGTTCAGTCATCACAGATCACAGCTTCATACATCTCACAGAGTAGTGATTGGCCCTCACAGTGTTTTTTCAGTCCTACGTACAGGAAGCTTCACTACTCTGAGATGTAAGATCTCACAGTGTCAGTCGATGACGGGCTCATCTCATCAGTCACAGCAGATCGAATACGGACGGAATTATCCTTACGGGCATTTTCCGTTACGGCAGTAAGAAAAGATCAGTATAGACATCGTTTCGTCAACCTAATTCTTTCATTTTTGGTATTAGAAATTGATACGTTTAGTCACCTCGTTTTTCGCGCACCCTCCCACCTCTCCCTGATAACAATTATCTATTTTCAGTTACACTTCAGTACATACTACTGTTTAGCCGTCGCTACGCCGCTGCCTCGAGAAATTACACCTCGAGAAAATACAGAAAAAGAAAAAGTGATCGCCTCGGCGATCGATATGCGCTAAAACTTCGATTCAGACATTTCCACGCGACGAACTGCAGAGGCACGAGAACCAGGAAAATTTACATTTAACATTAACCGTCCGGATCCAAGGTTTTGCCAATTAAATGCTCAACTGTACTGATAAATTATATCAATGACCTTACCGAGTTAAAGCTTTGTAGCGGAGATCCTCAGGAGGCTGGTACAGCCTATCCCAGCTCCGTGATTTTCATTCCGTTGTGGTATGGAGGGTACGAAGAATATACTATCTCGCTCCGATCTGCGTTCGAGTCATCATCAACTAAACTCTGAAATATATAAGAGGATTACCTAGAGAGTGGTCATCCAGATGAAACTCCCTAAGGTGTTGTTCCACCTGCGCCTCGGGGTCGCTGGTAAGTTCTTATCTGCCGGGCACCTTGTGAGAGGCTGTATGGCCTACCCATTCCCGGTTTCTTAGATCACGCCGTCTGTAGGGGTAGGACTCAGAAGGGCTAACTAGCCTGTCACATGCCCGGTTTATCAAATTTATGCCACTTCGCAGAGGGAGCGGTGGGAAGTAAAATAGCCCCTCGATTGGTCCCGTGAAAAATTCCTTCTTTTGACTCCAAGAAACGATCTGGATATAGTCTTCGCTAGTATATCGGTTAGTACACGCGCCTGTCATGGATTTCCTGAGCAAAAGTTCGCGCGAAAGCTGGGTTCGACTCCCAGGCGAAGAGTTATTTGTATTTTTGAATTCCATTGTATCTGTATAGTTGAGCTCTTTTTTCTTCTTTTATTTTTCGCCCCTATATTTCTATGATAAGCATGGGTCCTCCCTTATCTGTGCCAGACTCGGTAAGTTCTGCATCTGGTAGCGTCAATTCACTGCATTTTTCTTACGCTTAGTAGTTGCAGAAAGAACCTTGATAATGAATGCGTTCACTTTGCCGCCATCTTCTAATCCATCTTAGCCTGGTACGCTGTTACACTAACCCTCGTCCAATACAATTAGGAGATAGCAAAGAAAGTATAAGCTCTGAGATCTGAACCTTGGATGGGATGTAGTGTCTTCCAACAGTGTTGCGGCAAGACGCATCGGACCGTGGACTTTCGTTTCCATCTACATATCACAGTTGTCAAGTGCACATTAGACTACTCACTACCTCTGTGGACACAAGATGTATAAAAACAAAACGGGAAGATTGGTTTATTCTCAAAGTCGACCTGAAATGGAAATTGGTGGGTCAATCGAGAAGCAAGCAATTACCGAGCATGAGTATGTCAATTCTTTCTGGACATCGTGTGAATGAACATTCTCAATGCCATTGCCTCATCGACTCGGAGTTCCGTTCAATGAGAATTGTGTCCAGCTAGTCCTTGACTTCTTGTACCACATCTTAATCTCAATGTACCACGCTGCTTCCACTGCGAATCGACGAAATGTCGCTTCAGATGCCCTTGAGCCCTTTGCGTTGGGAATGTTCGGCATGTTGATACGTCTGCCTCACTCGAGGCAGACAAACAGAGCACAAAAGTCCCAAATATGTTCTAAATTCACGCTGAAAACTGTAAGCGTAAAGAGTCGAAAACTGTAGACTCAGGACAGAGCTCACCAAAAGAACCAACCCCAACCCAGGAAAAAGGGCAACTCGTCAACCAGCCAGAGCAGTAAACGCGCGCAGGAGATTGCGATCAACAACTGATGGCACGGCAACAGCCGATGGGTGGCTGTGCTCGGCAAGAGCAAAGATCTATATAGAATGCGACGACTTTTGTGGGAATTTGATGTGATGACTAAAAATTTGTCAGCTGAGTCATCCATGACTAAGGCTGACAAATAGTTGTCTTTTTCATCTCTTTTTCGGTCAGTTAGAAAAAAAAATTGTATATTAAATGTGTATATTAAATATTTTACTGTATGCTATCTCTCGGACACATGTGGAAGGTGTCCGGAGTTTGTGGATGTGGCTGAGGCCAAAACGCGATTTAGTGGACACCAGTTTTCACGCCTCGCGTATTCTTAAACCAAACAGCATCAATTTTTCCACGGTTTCAACGTTGTAGTGAGTAAACTACACTACAAAGTAAGTGTTGATTGATTGATTGATTTACAAATATTAATAACCATTCTTATAGCAACGCTTCGAAACTCGATTACAAAGTAAGTATTGACTGATTGATTGATTGATGACTATTAATAAATGATCAATTTAGCTACAACTTCGAAACTTGATTACAAAGTAAGTATTGACTGGGATAATTCTATTTGTGAACCCCCCGGAAGTTATGAACCCCACCATTTTAATTAATAATTTAGTCGGCGTGACATAAAATAATAATTCATTTTCTTACCTGTCTGTTCTATGAACCCCACCATTTTAATTAATAATTTAGTCGGCGTGACATAAAATAATAATTCATTTTCTTACCTGTCTGTTCTCCCATGGAGGCCTGAACGAACACGAGCAAGAAGTCTATAATAGTCTACGCAAAGACATTTTTTCAATTGTAAGACATAAAGGACTAATTACACGTCTTGAACAAGATCTGGGCAAGTTACGCGATTGTGGCCAGTCCTATGGCAATTGCCACAACGACGCTCCACAGTCTTCTTCTTTGCCTGACGGGACCTCAAGATGCTCCCCCCTCCTCCTTGAGGACGGCCTTCAGAACGTTGACTCCTTGGCCGGCCCTTTCGTTCCACAACTGGTGGCTCCTGAAGACGTTCACGTCGGATCTCATCAACGTGTTCCTCTCTGTCCGAAAAAAGTGAGTTCTGAATAGGAGAACATAGGCTTTGAAATAGATTACACATACCGAAGTCCATATAGTTTGTCGAGTAAGTTCTCCATCTGTTCTTGCGTTTGAATATGGTTTGTCAAGCTTCGCACGGCTGCCTGGGTTTCATGGTATACAGTTCGAGCAGACAGCGTGTCGGTTGCACGAGGCTGGGTCAGAGGAGATTCAAGCGGGTTTGATGTAGGTGCAGAAATGATGTCAGCGAAATCGATCTAACATCCCGAATATGGGGGATCACCTCGCCAGGAATGATCACGGTGGCAGAAGCATCTAACAAAATATCCTCCTCTAAGACAAAGGACACAAGAGAAGGATACAAAGCAATCCGTGGGTAATCCAGGTCTAGGGTATGTCGGAAGGTAATGACAGAATTGAAATACTGAGCAGAGAATGCAGCAGTTGACTGTGGAGTGGCAAAATCCTCAAAGTTAGCCATGGAGGCGTCAAGAGACAGGATTCTTTGAACTACCTGGAAATTTGTGCATTCATGCCGGGGCTTTATCTTGTACTGTAGACAGGTATGAAATTACTGCTGCTTGTTACTGAAGGCGGAAGGAAGAGGCTGCTCATTATTTCAGATAGATGAGGGCGGAACATACAGAAAAGGGCTAATAAAGAGTGATATATTGCGCCTCTCCACCTCTCATGTATGCGGCTGTAGTCATGGAATGTAAATTTGAGCCAGTAGTTCCCCACATTGGTAGCAAAGCGACAAGCGACGTTAAAGGCTTAGGATAACTTGTATCATACAAACTTTCAAATGTGACTGATGTGACTGGGATGACAAATTAAACATTATTTTTCTCTTTTTGGTACTTATCATTGGGATATGGTGGGGTTCACAACTTCCGAGGGGTTCACAAATAGAATTATCCTATTGACTGATTGATTGATTGATGACTATTAATAAATGATCAATTTAGCTACAACTTCGAAACTTGATTACAAAGTAAGTATTGACTGATTGATTGATTGATGACCATTAACAAACATTCTTATAGCGAAATTTTCAAACTCAACTACAAAGTAAGTAATGATTGATTGATTGATCAATGATCCTTAACAAACATTCAATAGCTCGACAACTTTCAGCTATTGATTGATCATTGTAAGTGATTTTTAATGTATTTGAGCTTGGAAATTGCTTAAAAAATTCGAAAAAATCACAGAAAAATCAGGAAAAATTCAATTCAGCTTATAGTGAAAGTTTGGGCTATTGTAGTAAGTGACTTTCATTGTTTTTGAGCTTTATAAATGCTTAAAAAATTAAATAAAATCAAGAAAAATTCAATTCAGCTTATAGTAACACTTGGACAACTTTGGGCTATTGATATATTCATCATGTAAGTGTCTTTCAATAGTTTTAAGCTATGAAAATGCTTAAAAAACTATTTTTTCAGGCAATCTTCAACTACTCATTCTAATAATGAACCCAGTACTCCTGAAGGTCAAAGACAGCAGGCTAGGATTCAAAGCAGGCTACAACAGTTACAAATGACTGATCCTGATGAGCGTCGTTCAAATAGAAGTAGAAGATCTACTTCAGTGGTTATACCACTTCATTATGGAACTGGGGATATGGGAACTGGGGATATGGGAACTGGGGATATGGGAACTGGGGATATAAGACCTGGGGATATGAGAATTGGAAGAAATGATCAGATTGCCTCTAGCTCTTTGGGAAGGCCTATTGGACCAACTGTTGCTATGAACTTATTTGCATCTGAGGATGTACAACTTGGAACTATAGGATTGGGGGATATGAGAACTGGGGGAAATAATCAGATTGGTTCAAGCTCTGGAGGAAATACTTCTAGCTCTTTGAGGAGGCCTGTTAGACCACCAACTGTTGCTGAGGATCTATTTGCTAGGGCTATTCCTGAAACTCATTTACCTGAAGGATGGAATGCCCCTTTGCAAAATCCTATTCCTAGAATGATACCACCTCTACCTCTTCCTGCACATAGAGCTCCTTATGTGCCTTCAATAGTAGCACCTCTACCAGCTGCTGTGCATGGAAGAGATAATAGGGTGGGATTAGTCAATCAGCCTGTAGTTGGTGGGACTGCTATGAGTATACCTGAAACTCATTTGCCTGAAGGTTGGGATGCTCCTTTACGGAATCCTATACCTAGAATGCCTGCTTTGCCAAACTTCACAATGCCATTACCATTGCCACCTGCACTTGGGAATAGAGGAAGACAAATTAATCAGCAGGTTGCTCCACAAACATTAGCAGCATTGCAAGACCAACAAAGGTTGAGGCACATTGCTGCAGCTGAGGAGCAGGATAGACAACAGCAGGCACTAGCAGTATTGCAAGAGCAGCAACGGCTCAGACATATTGCTTTGGCTGAAGAAGAGGAGAGGCAAAGGCAACAACAGGCATTAGCAGTATTGCATGAGCAACAACAGCTCAGAAATATTGCTATAGCTGAAGAGCAGGCATTAGCTGAAGTACAAAGGATAAGGGCTGAAGAGCAGAGAACACAACAGCAAGGATTGGCTGCTTTACAACAACCAGTGCCAGAGGTGAGATAAACACACCTTTTATTTTATAAGCTGCTTTGACTAACAAAAGTCAACAGCATATAGATCTCAACCCTGAACATAGGCCTTTGAATGAGGCTAGAGCTGAAAGGATCTTGCAAGACTGGGAACAGCAACATTTAGCTGATCTTGAAGAGGATTTCAATGATTTAGATCCTCATGGGTTAGAAAATATCCATGCAGCTTTTGATGAGATGCTTCAGAATCCTTTGGAGTATTTGGAGCATCCCATAGACAATGAGATTGAGCCAAATCCACTAGATGATCCTAGGAATGATCCTGCTGAGAATATGGAGGAGGAATTGGAGTATGTGGATCCACCTGGAGATAACAGGCAGCAAAATCTACCAGCACCTCCTATTCTACAAAGGGTTGATCATATTCAAGGCAGAAATGCTCTTCCAAGAGGAAGACAGCCTTATATAGATGAACCTTCAGCACATTATCTTGGTCCTATGGATGTTGCATGTCCACACTGTCATGCTCTACATTTTGATGATGAAAAGCTGTCTAGATCTACCCTATATAATCCCAAGTTTGGCATGTGCTGTTTACAAGGGCAGATTGATTTGCCCAGACTTGCAGACGCTCCACCAGAACTGCTTGGCTTACTCCAAGGCCATCATGCTCTTTCTGATGCTTTCAAAGCATCTATTCGCCAATACAATGCAGCCTTTGCATTTACATCTCTGGGAGTCAAGATTGACCATGTGATTATGAATGCTCCAGGACCATACAGCTTTAGGATCAATGGAGAGCTCCATCATCTGACAGGTGCTTTGCTTCCAACTGAAGGTGATCATCCTGTGTATGCACAACTCTACTTCTACGATCACAATCAACAATTGGCTTTTCGTCAGAGAAGCAATCCTAGATTGGATCCTCAGATAATGGCCTCTTTGCAAGATATGCTTCATAGAGTCAATCCCTTTATTGGCTTATACAAGCTTGCAAAGCAGATTATGACAGAAGTACCTGAAGGCCAACCACAAAGGCTTTCTGTTCAACTGAGGGCTGACTTTGGAGACCATCGACGCTATAACAACCCTAATGAACAGGAAGGAGTTGCTGCAATTATACCAGGAGATGGTTCTGAAGAACGATCAGATCACCGTGACATAGTCCTGCATCTGCATGGAGGTCAATTGAAGCGAATCAGCCATCTACACCCCTATTACACTCCTCTGCATTACACTATTATATTTCCAACTGGAGAACCTGGATTTCACACCAATATTCAATCTCAATTTGGACCAGCAGGAGAACAAAGAGCCAAAAAAGTTAGCCAAACTGCATATTATGCATATAGGCTGCAGCAAAGAGCTTTGGAAGCTAATGCTGCATTGCTTTGGAGTGGCAGACTGTTTCAGCAATATGTTGTGGATGCATGGGCATCAACTGAGCAGAACAAGCTCAATTGGGTCCGGCACAATCAAAAGAAGATTAGGGCTGAAGTGTATCAAGGAGTGGTCGATGCGGCTGCTGGAGATGAAGACTTACGCAGGCAAAGCCGACGGGTAGTCCTTCCCTCTTCTCATGTTGGAAGTGAACAACACATGCAGCAATTATTCCAGGACTCTATGGCTATTTGCAGGCATTTCCATAAACCAGATCTCTTCATCACCATGACTGCCAATCCAAAGTGGCCAGAAATTGAAGAGGCTCTGCTAAAGGAACCTATGGTTAATGGAAAGAGGCAAACAGCTTCTGACCGTCCAGATATTGTTGCCAGAGTATTTGAACTCAAGAAGAATGCTCTTTTGAAGGACATAAAAGATGGTCTATTTGGAAAATGTGTGGCATCTGTCCATACCATTGAATTTCAAAAGAGGGGACTTCCACATATACATATCTTGATCTTTTTCCATCATCATGACAAGATCAAAGATGCAGCTCATGTGGACACTATTGTTTCTGCTCAAATTCCTGATCCAGTGACTCAGCCTCAATTGTATCAGGTATTGGCTTTGCTTGAATTATCAATGCAGTATCTGACCTTTGTTATTAGGTTGTTACTACCAATATGGTTCATGGTCCATGTGGAGCAGAGGTAGATGGCAAATGTTCCAAGAGATATCCCAAGGAATTTCAGGAAGCTACACAGTATGGTGATGATGGCTATCCCCAATATGCCAGACCTAACAATGGCCGCTTTTTTGAAAAGCATGGTTGTCGTTATGACAATCGTAATGTTGTCCCATACAATCCATATCTCTCAGCCAAATTCCAATGTCATATCAATGTGGAAGTCTGTGCTTCAGTGGATGCAATCAAATACATTCACAAGTACATCTACAAGGGCCATGATAGGACAACTTTGGAGATTGCTAGGGAGGAGAGGGATGAAATCAAGGAACATTTGGATGCCAGATACATTTCTGCTCCTGAGGCTTGCTGGCACATCTTTGAATTCAACATGCATGCTGAATATCCTTCAGTGTACAGATTGCCTGTGCACTTGGAAAACCAGCATGAAGTCTATTTCCCAGATGATGAACCAATACAGGTGGTGGCTGCTAGACCTAATGCAGACAAGACTGCACTCACAGCTTGGTTTGAAGCCAATACCAGGTTTCCCAATAATAACACCACTTATCAGAACTTTCCAACCAAGTTTGTTTATGAAGCATCTAAACGGAGTTGGAAGGAGAGGCAGAGAGGGACAGCAATTGGAAGGATGTATTTTGCTTCACCAAGACAGGGAGAAAGGTTCTATCTCAGGATGCTCTTGACTGTTGTAACCAATGCAACTTCATGGGCTGATCTCAGGACAGTCAATGGCCATATCTATCCCACTTATCAAGAAGCATGCAAGGCTCTAGGTCTTTTGGAGGATGATGCAGAATGGAGGCAGTGTCTCACTGAAGCTGCTCCAATCCAACTAGGATCAGCTCTCACTATTCCACTGTGCTCCTGCCACTCCTGAGGCTCTATGGGACGAATTCAAACATTCTATCTGTGATGATCTTCGACACAGATTCACTGTGCTCCTGCCACTCCTGAGGCTCTATGGGACGAATTCAAACATTCTATCTGTGATGATCTTCGACACAGATTGGAACATACTAGGCAATACAGGGACCGAGTCTTTACCAATGAGGATGTCTATGACTATGGCCTTTATCTCATCAATGACACTTTGATGAATTTTGGGAAAACTCTGAAAGACTTTCCCAACATGCCAGAGGCTCAACAGAATTGGAATATAGTTCCAGGTAATTGGCATTTGCATAAGAGATTGACTTGAATACTGATCAATCTTCTAGGCAATAGACTTTTGGAAGATGAAACTAATTATGATGTTGAGGACCTCAAGCAAAGAGTGGAGGGAAACAAAGCCAAGTTCAATGTGGAACAACTGGAAACTTTCAATGCTGTCATGGATTCTGTGAACAACAATTTGGGCAGGATGCTATTCATTCACAGTGCTGGAGGATGTGGCAAAACCTTTGTCTGCAATACTCTGGCTGCTGCAGTTCGTTCTCATGGAGATGTGGCATTATGTGTAGCATCATCTGGCATTGCTGCCTTATTGTTGGAAGGGGGTAGGACAGCTCATTCAAGATTCAAAATTCCCATTCCTGCTCTTGACACATCCATTGCCAATATCAAGAGAGGAACCCAGTTATCACAGCTCATACTTTGCACCAAAGTTGTTATTTGGGATGAAGTTCCAATGCAACACAAAAATGCCATTGACTCTGTCGATCGTAGCTTCAGAGACATCTTTGATAATGACATTTCCTTTGGTGGAGTCACTGTGGTTTTTGGAGGGGACTTTAGGCAAACTCTTCCAGTGGTTCCACATGGACTCAGACAGCAGATGATTGCTGCTTCACTCAAAAGGGGCCGACTTTGGGATAATATTCAAGTCCATTACTTGGTCCAAAATATGCGGTTGGAGCAGACTGTAGACAATATTGCTCATGCAGCTTGGTTGTTGGATGTTGGTGCAGGGAAAAATCTAGGACCTGGAGAAACAGTCAAACTGCCTGAAAGGATGATCTGTGATGACAATTCTATCACTGGATTGATTTCTTCCACATATCCTGATATTGGTCATCCTCAAAATGATCAGTATTACCTGGACCGGACTATTCTCTCTGGCAAGAACTCGGATATAGAGGAGATCAATGCAGAAGTTCTAGAGAGGTATCCAGGGGAAGAAAGGATCTTACAGAGTGCAGATTCTGTTCTCTCTGATAACAGGAATCCTGATGGCCTTGCATTATATCCTGTGGAATATCTCAACTCTTTGAAAGCCAGTAGTTTGCCTTTGGCTAAACTGGCTTTGAAGATTGGAGTTCCTGTCATGCTTCTCAGGAATCTGGACACAACCAAAGGACTTTGCAATGGAACAAGAATGATTGTCACTCACATCAGCACTAGAGTCCTCAGATGTCGTATTATCAGTGGAGATGCCAAGTTTGCAGGTTCAACTGTTTTGATTCCAAGGATCAATCTAGATGCCTCTGAAGAGGATTTGCCCATACCATTACGCAGGAGACAGTTTCCAATTCGATTGGCCTTTGCTATGACTATCAACAAGTCTCAAGGGCAATCAGTCAAGCATGTTGGATTGGACCTTCGATCACCGGTTTTTACACATGGCCAACTCTATGTTGCACTTTCTCGATGCACATCAGGAGATCGTATCAAGGTGATTTTGTCAGAAGAAAATACATCAAGAGCAACTGCAAATATTGTGTATCAAGAAGTTCTTAATGGTTTACAAATGTAAGTGTGATTGTTAATTATATACTTATTACTAACTTTATATTTTAGCATCTAACTTGATACTGTACATATAACTTGGAATTGTAGCATTATTTTTTGGGTTTACAAATGTGAGTATGATTGTTAATTACCTACTTATTACTGACTTTTATATTTTAGCATCTAACTTGATATTTGTTGATACTGTACTAATAGAATATATATAACTTGGAATTGTAACATCATTTCTTGATAAATGTGAACTTTCTATTCTTTAACAACATATGCTTGAACCAGTAAGACATAATGAAAGTAAGTCATGATAGAAGTTGAGTTATGAATATACATATTTGGAACCCCTAACCGAACGAAGTGAGGTTGGGGTGAAGGCTGAGTTACTTATATACATACTTGGAGCCCTAACCGAACGAAGTGAGGTTGGGGTGGAGGCTAAGTTACCTATACATACTTGGAGCCCTAACCGAACGAAGTGAGGTTAGGGTGGAGGCTTAGTTGGGGGGGGGTTTGGGGGCGAAGCCCCCAACGAGCTACAAAATTTGTGCCGAAGGCATGAATCGTAGCTCGTCTCTATATAATGCAACGACGCCTGGGAAATGATCTGATTAGTCAGTTCTGACTAAGGCTGACAAAGAATTGCCTTTTTCATTTGTTTTCAATGAATGTTGGTAGATAATGCTTAAAAATTTCAGATAAAATCACTGAAAAATCAGAAATAATTCAAGGCCTACTGATACACAGATTTTAGTTTTTTTTTTGAAGATTTATAAATGCTTAATGAAATCCGAAAAATTCAAGAAAAATTCAATTGCTCTATTTTGCAGAAGATGTTAGTAGAAAATGCTTAAAGAATTTCTGGAAAATCACTGAAAAATCAGGAAAAATTTAAAGAATACTGATACACTGATTGTTAGTTTTTTGGGTATTTATAGATGGCTAAAGAAATCTAAAGAATTCAAGAAGAATTCATTTCAGCTTACAATAATACTTTGAAAGTTGAGGAAAACTGGGAATGAGCACTGAGCTGTGAAATCAAGAAGAATTCATTTCAGCTTACAATAATACTTTGAAAGTTGAGGAAAACTGGGAATGAGCACTGAGCTGTGAAATACGGAGGCCTTAACCGAACGAAGTGAGGTTGAGGCCGGGAATGAGCACTGAGCTGTGAGATGCGGAGGCCTTAACCGAACGAAGTGAGGTTGAGGCCGGGAATGAGCACTGAGCTGTGAGATGCGGAGGCCTTAACCGAACGAAGTGAGGTTGAGGCCGGGAATGAGCACTGAGCTGTGAGATGCGGAGGCCTTAACCGAACGAAGTGAGGTTGAGGCCGGGAATGAGCACTGAGCTGTGAGATGCGGAGGCCTTAACCGAACGAAGTGAGGTTGAGGCCGGGAATGAGCACTGAGCTGTGAGATGCGGAGGCCTTAACCGAACGAAGTGAGGTTGAGGCCGGGAATGAGCACTGAGCTGTGAGATGCGGAGGCCTTAACCGAACGAAGTGAGGTTGAGGCCGGGAATGAGCACTGAGCTGTGAGATGCGGAGGCCTTAACCGAACGAAGTGAGGTTGAGGCCGGGAATGAGCACTGAGCTGTGAGATGCGGAGGCCTTAACCGAACGAAGTGAGGTTGAGGCCGGGAATGAGCACTGAGCTGTGAGATGCGGAGGCCTTAACCGAACGAAGTGAGGTTGAGGCCGGGAATGAGCACTGAGCTGTGAGATGCGGAGGCCTTAACCGAACGAAGTGAGGTTGAGGCCGGGAATGAGCACTGAGCTGTGAGATGCGGAGGCCTTAACCGAACGAAGTGAGGTTGAGGCCGGGAATGAGCACTGAGCTGTGAGATGCGGAGGCCTTAACCGAACGAAGTGAGGTTGAGGCCGGGAATGAGCACTGAGCTGTGAGATGCGGAGGCCTTAACCGAACGAAGTGAGGTTGAGGCCGGGAATGAGCACTGAGCTGTGAGATGCGGAGGCCTTAACCGAACGAAGTGAGGTTGAGGCTGGGAATGAGCACTGAGCTGTGAGATGCGGAGGCCTTAACCGAACGAAGTGAGGTTGAGGCTGGGAATGAGCACTGAGCTGTGAGATGCGGAGGCCTTAACCGAACGAAGTGAGGTTGAGGCTGGGAATGAGCACTGAGCTGTGAGATGCGGAGGCCTTAACCGAACGAAGTGAGGTTGAGGCTGGGAATGAGCACTGAGCTGTGAGATGCGGAGGCCTTAACCGAACGAAGTGAGGTTGAGGCTGGGAATGAGCACTGAGCTGTGAGATGCGGAGGCCTTAACCGAACGAAGTGAGGTTGAGGCTGGGAATGAGCACTGAGCTGTGAGATGCGGAGGCCTTAACCGAACGAAGTGAGGTTGAGGCTGGGAATGAGCACTGAGCTGTGAGATGCGGAGGCCTTAACCGAACGAAGTGAGGTTGAGGCTGGGAATGAGCACTGAGCTGTGAGATGCGGAGGCCTTAACCGAACGAAGTGAGGTTGAGGCTGGGAATGAGCACTGAGCTGTGAGATGCGGAGGCCTTAACCGAACGAAGTGAGGTTGAGGCTGGGAATGAGCACTGAGCTGTGAGATGCGGAGGCCTTAACCGAACGAAGTGAGGTTGAGGCTGGGAATGAGCACTGAGCTGTGAGATGCGGAGGCCTTAACCGAACGAAGTGAGGTTGAGGCTGGGAATGAGCACTGAGCTGTGAGATGCGGAGGCCTTAACCGAACGAAGTGAGGTTGAGGCTGGGAATGAGCACTGAGCTGTGAGATGCGGAGGCCTTAACCGAACGAAGTGAGGTTGAGGCTGGGAATGAGCACTGAGCTGTGAGATGCGGAGGCCTTAACCGAACGAAGTGAGGTTGAGGCTGGGAATGAGCACTGAGCTGTGAAATACGGAGGCCTTAACCAAACAAAGTGAGGTTGAGGCTGGGAATGAGCACTGAGCTGTGAAATACGGAGGCCTTAACCAAACAAAGTGAGGTTGAGGCTGGGAATGAGCACTGAGCTGTGAAATACGGAGGCCTTAACCAAACAAAGTGAGGCTGAGGCCGGGAATGAGCACTGAGCTGTGAGATGCGGAGGCCTTAACCGAACGAAGTGAGGTTGAGGCCGGGAATGAGCACTGAGCTGTGAGATGCGGAGGCCTTAACCGACGGAGGCCTTAACCGAACGAAGTGAGGTTGAGGCCGGGAATGAGCACTGAGCTGTGAGATGCGGAGGCCTTAACCGAACGAAGTGAGGTTGAGGCTGGGAATGAGCACTGAGCTGTGAAATACGGAGGCCTTAACCAAACAAAGTGAGGTTGAGGCTGGGAATGAGCACTGAGCTGTGAAATACGGAGGCCTTAACCAAACAAAGTGAGGTTGAGGCTGGGAATGAGCACTGAGCTGTGAAATACGGAGGCCTTAACCAAACAAAGTGAGGTTGAGGCTGGGAATGAGCACTGAGCTGTGAAATACGGAGGCCTTAACCAAACAAAGTGAGGTTGAGGCTGGGAATGAGCACTGAGCTGTGAAATACGGAGGCCTTAACCAAACAAAGTGAGGCTGAGGCCGGGAATGAGCACTGAGCTGTGAGATGCGGAGGCCTTAACCGAACGAAGTGAGGTTGAGGCCGGGAATGAGCACTGAGCTGTGAGATGCGGAGGCCTTAACCGACGGAGGCCTTAACCGAACGAAGTGAGGTTGAGGCCGGGAATGAGCACTGAGCTGTGAGATGCGGAGGCCTTAACCGAACGAAGTGAGGTTGAGGCTGGGAATGAGCACTGAGCTGTGAAATACGGAGGCCTTAACCAAACAAAGTGAGGTTGAGGCTGGGAATGAGCACTGAGCTGTGAAATACGGAGGCCTTAACCAAACAAAGTGAGGTTGAGGCTGGGAATGAGCACTGAGCTGTGAAATACGGAGGCCTTAACCAAACAAAGTGAGGTTGAGGCTGGGAATGAGCACTGAGTTGTGAAATACGGAGGCCTTAACCGAACGAGGCCTTAACCAAACAAAGTGAGGTTGAGGCTGGGAATGAGCACTGAGTTGTGAAATACGGAGGCCTTAACCGAACAAAGTGAGGTTGAGGCTGGGAATGAGCATTGAGTTTTCTATACATACTTGGAGCCCTAACCAAACGAAGTGAGGTTAGGGTGGAGGCTTAGTTGGGGGGGGTTTGGGGGCAAAGCCCCCAACGAGCTACGAAATTCGTGCCAAAGGCACGAATCGTAGCTCGTCTATAATATATGGGACAACCGTTTCGTGGGAACTATCTGATTAGTAAGGCTGACCAAGGCTGACCAAGGTAGCTCGTCTATAATATATGGGACAACCGTTTCGTGGGAACTATCTGATTAGTAAGGCTGACCAAGGCTGACCAAGAACCTTCCTTTTAGGGTAATAACATAAGAGTTGGCTCATTTCAGCATTAGAAATGCTTAGAAAATTCAGATAAAATCACTGAAAAATCAGAAAAAATTCGAGGCCTACTGATACACTGACTTGAGTTTTTCTGAGATTTATAAATGCTTAAAGAAATCTGAAAAATTCAAGAAAAATTCAATTTAGCTTACAATAATGCTCTGAGAGTTGAGGCAAACTGGGATTGAGCACTGAGTGGTGGAAGACCGAGGCCTTAACCGAACGAAGTGAGGTTGAGGCTGGGATTAAGCATTGAGTTGTGAAATACCGAGGCCTTAACCGAACAAAGTGAGGTTGAGGCTGGGATTAAGCATTGAGTTGTGAAATACCGAGGCCTTAACCGAACAAAGTGAGGTTGAGGCTGGGATTAAGCATTGAGTTGTGAAATACCGAGGCCTTAACCGAACAAAGTGAGGTTGAGGCTGGGATTAAGCATTGAGTTGTGAAATACCGAGGCCTTAACCGAACAAAGTGAGGTTGAGGCTGGGATTAAGCATTGAGTTGTGAAATACCGAGGCCTTAACCGAACAAAGTGAGGTTGAGGCTGGGATTAAGCATTGAGTTGTGAAATACCGAGGCCTTAACCGAACAAAGTGAGGTTGAGGCTGGGATTAAGCATTGAGTTGTGAAATACCGAGGCCTTAACCGAACAAAGTGAGGTTGAGGCTGGGATTAAGCATTGAGTTGTGAAATACCGAGGCCTTAACCGAACAAAGTGAGGTTGAGGCTGGGATTAAGCACTGAGTTCTCTATACATACTTGGAGCCCTAACCGAGGCCTTAACCGAACAAAGTGAGGTTGAGGCTGGGATTAAGCACTGAGTTCTCTATACATACTTGGAGCCCTAACCGAACGAAGTGAGGTTAGGGTGGAGGCTTAGTTGGGGGGGGTTTGGGGGCGAAGCCCCCAACGAGCTACGAAATTCGTGCCGAAGGCACGAATCGTAGCTCGTCTATATAGAATGCGACGACTTTTGTGGGAATTTGATGTGATGACTAAAAATTTGTCAGCTGAGTCATCGATGACTAAGGCTGACAAATAGTTGTCTTTTTGGTCTGTTTTGAATAAATGTTGGTAGATAATGCTTAAAGAATTCAGATAAAATCACTAAAAAATTAAAAAAAATTCAAGGCTTACTGATACACTGAGTTTAGTTTTTCTGAGATTTATAAATCCTTAATGAAATCTGAAAAATTCAAGAAAAATTCAATTACTGATACACTGAGTTTAGTTTTTCTGAGATTTATAAATCCTTAATGAAATCTGAAAAATTCAAGAAAAATTCAATTGCTCTGTTTTTCGGAAGATGTTAGTGGAAAATGCTCAAATAATTCCAGGAAAATTACCAGAAAATGTGGAAAAATTCAAATGCTATTAATATACTGATTTTTAGTTTTTTAAAGATTTATAAATGCTGAATAAAATCCGAAAAATTCAATTTAGTTTACAATAATGCTTTGAGAGTTGAAATGTGGAGCCTTAACCGAACGAAGTGAGGTTGAGGCCGGTGATGACGCCAACTGTGGTTGGGTGCGCTGGACGTATACGCAGTACAACGCCGTCTCCAGCGCTTGGCGTACATAGTTGTGAGGAGTCCTGACAGGGTCCCGGTGTGCTCGAGTGGAGGTAGTAAAACGATGCGCTTGATTATAGCGCTTCGGGGGTTACCTGGCAGACAGTAAGCGTCGTAGTTTAGGCAAAGATATTGGAGAAAAGACGAGTAGCGCAGCGTATTGTGCCCTAGGTGGCACCATAAAAAGCGTCGTAGTTTAGGCAAAGATATTGGAGAAAAGACGAGTAGCGCAGCGTATTGTGCCCTAGGTGGCACCATAAATGATGAAGACGAGATAGACAAAGCTAGCGCCCAACTTAGTGATGAAGTTGAAGGAAGCTAGCGCGAGTTGAACGCTAAGTGTAACTGTGTGTTCGAGGGGTTACGATTCGTTGTTATATACATGTAAAGTAGCTATTTTATATACTATGCACTACCGTGTTTGCCAAGATACGAGCCCATCTGCGGCGCTACCTCCTAGCGCCTCTCCTCGTGGTTTCCTCTAACGGCGACCTGTCAACGGCAACCTTTTGCACATGGCTGACGGCGACCAACGGCGTTATGACCCACGGCGACCAGCGGCGACTCTATATTGACTTAGAATTGTACGAGTCTGCTCACTTTTACTATATCTCCGATTGGCCAGGCTGTTCCGGGGTATGGTCGGAAAATCCTCGACAGACGCCGTGAGCGCTAATGTCAGCGCTACTCATTGTATTAGTTCCTGGCAGGTCCAGATGTCGGATTTAAGTATATCCAGTGCCGCCGTCATTGATCCTTTTAGACTTCTAATTGAAGTTCCTCGTCAAATGGCAGCGCCTGCTGCTGGCTCCTTTTGGAAGTGATCGGGGTTTAGTTAGAGTCCTCTCCTGCCGTCATGTTAGCGCTATACGTTATGAGCCTCCTTCATCCTTGGGCTAGGTGAAAGGAGTGCGCTGAGGGCCTGGTAGCTAGGGGTTAGGATAAATTTCCACATCCTGTAGTAATTTGCCAGAGCTAGAGCTGCTCTATATTCCCAACTGGTCGCTAGAGTCCTGAATACGTCAAGTGTCGGTTGGCCTATAATGTCCCTTGATGCGCTCAGTCCGAGTAGAAGCCTATCATCTCCCCCCAACTGAAAAATTGACTGTCCTCAGTCAAACGCCATCATTAATTTGACTGCGCTACGGTCCGTATGATGCCGCCGGCGCCTTATAAAAATCGTTTTCTGCACTTCTCCTTCTCGTGTTTTCCTTTCCATCTTTCCCAACATGTCCACTCCTTTCGATGCCTCTGCTCTTCGCAATTTCCTGGCTAAGGCCTCTTATTTATTTGATCGCGCTAAGTCTGTCGGTCCCGCCGATGCGCCACAAACCGTCCCTGGCATTATGCAACTCTATCGGCGCTGGCTCGTGGTCCACGGTTCCGACAGTTCCTGGGAGCGGGGTGACGAGGTTCGCGAGTGGTGTGTGGCCCGGTACCATGAGTACAAAGGTGCCGATTGGTTGCGCCCTTTTGCGGACCTTTTCGTAAGTTTCTAAGTTTGATTTTGGGTTCGTGGCGCTAAGGTTCAGCGCTCATACTAGGCTCCTTCTTTATCCGATGAGATTGACGCCCTGCTGGCTAGTACCGAGGTTGGCGAAGTGAGTCCCCTCCTCTTCTTCCTCACATCTTCCATGTTAACCCTGAGTAGTCGGTTGCTACGTCGCCCACCATTGCCAGTCTTCCTAGTGCCTTGTCGGCCCCTACCGTTCCTTCCGCTCCGGCCGCTCCTGTTGCTCCTGTTTCCGTTCTGCCTCCTCCCGTTCTCGGTAGTCCTTTTCGTGGGGATGCTTCTCCCGCTCGCCCTGCACCCATCGTCGTTTCTCCCACTCGTACTGCACCTCCTCATTCGGCCATCAAACGGATTGCTGTTACCGCCAGTGAGCCCCGGCCTGGACCTACCCATACTATTTCTCGCCTTCCTCCCCGTAACTTTGCCGTCGTTATTAACCGCGTGCCCCCTGCTCTTGCTAGCCCTCCTAAACGTACCGTGCGTCCTTGTCTTCTTGCCTTTGGTTCTTCTACTAACTCTGCTTCTTAGGTCAATCTCCCTGCTTGTGTTGCCCCTTTGTATGTCGTAAGTGTTTTCTTTCAAGATCACTTGTCTCTAGCGCCTGATCGAGCCCTCCTTAGGTGCCCAACCAAACTATGTTTACCAACGTGGAGCTTTGTGATCTGTTGCGCCTTTGTCGCGACACTACCGTTATTGATACCGGCCTCCCGGCTGGTGTCCAAGTACTCGGCGCTAAGAAGAAGGTTACAGTGGCACCCGTGGAGCACCGTGCTTTTAGGGCGAAGATTGGTGCGGTAAGTACTTGTTCGTCCCTGAAAGGTTGATGACGTCGCTAAATTCTTTCCCAGTGCGATAAATGCTGGTCTGAAAACGATCCCGAGGGTTGCTGGTTTCCTACCGCTTCTCTTCCCTGCTACCGCTGCGATGCGTTGAAACGGGGCTGTGCCTTCAATGGGATTCGTACTCGCGAACGTGGTAGGGACGCTATCATGCAGCACAATTACGAGCGCGCCATCCTAGTTCGTAACGCCCGGGCCTTTGTGCTGCAGCAACACGATCTGGCCGCTACTTGTCAGCCCACTGTGATTAGTGCTGCAAGTCTAGCGCTTCCCATCACCCAAGATGGTACCACCGTGGCGGCCCCCTTTGCCTGCTCTCCCCGTCGTCCCGTCCCTTCGAAACGTAAGCCCATTGTCGCCTCCCCTAGCAAGAGTCCCGGTAAGCGCCGGGAGCTAGCGCCTGCTACTCCCGTTGTCTTGTCTTCTACCGAGTCGTCTACTGATGAGGGCGAGGATACCGAGAGGGATGCTGAGGGCGAGGATGACGATGAGGCTGGGCCTGTAGTCGACACCGATGCGCTATTGGCGGTACGCGCTCTTCTGCTTCGCATTACTCCCCCTATTGCCGCTAACCCTTATCAGAGCGGCCCCAGTGGTAATCGGTGCGTAGTGTTCGTGTTTTCCTGTTTAGATTGCGCTAACCTCTTTGTTGCCAGGTCCCCTACTCCTTTGCTTCCGGTCGTCATGGATATCCCGCCCGCCGAAGATGTCGTGATGGCTGTTGCCGGCGCTACCCCTGCTCCCGAGCCTGTCATGGCTAGCGCCTCCCCCGTCGCTCTTCCTATTACACCATCTCTTACCCCTCCTCGTAGCCTCTCTTCTTTCCCCAGTACTCACGAGTCTTCTACCGCGCCTGAGTCCGAAGGGACCTTAGTAGCTCAGGACAAGCGCCGCCGCCGCTGGAGGTACTTGCCTTCCTATGGCATCCGCCTTTCTTCCGCTAGGGCCATGTTCCTAGGCGATGAGCGCCATGAATGGACCCCCCGTGCTCCCATAACCGTTTGAGTAAGTCTGCCTTTCCTAGTTAGTTCGCCTCTCCGCTGACCTCCGCTAAGTTCGATCCTTTTTGGACTCCTCCCCCCGCCATGCACGTTTCCGGTGATGCCTATCCTTGGCTTGGGGATGAGTTCTCTTATCCTGTCACTCCCCTTCGTCCTGCCGCCGATCTCCATCAACAACTTTGCCAGGTCGAGGACGCAACCAACGTCATCGGTAACAAACTTGCCCTCCTCCGTCCTCGTGTCTCCACCTTAGCGCGCCGTGAGCTCCTCCTGCTTGAGCTCCATGACAACATCACTGATGCGCTTGAGTGGCAAGCGAGTAACGCCATTCAAGACAGGGACTTGCTTCCATTGGGTGATCCCGCTCCCTCCGCGTCTGATGCGTAGTCGCCGGCCCGTAGCGCTTCGAATTTTTGTGGACTTTGAAAATTTTGATACGTAGTCTGTGATAGCTATACTAAAAATAAACGCTCCCCTCCCCTTGTTTCGAAATCGTCAGTTTGTAAGTAATCAAAATATAAAGTAAGAAAAAGGGGAAACGCTCAGTAAATCATCATGGCGTAAAAACCCCTATTACCAGCGCGACCCAATAGCCAATATCGCGCCAGCCTAGGAAGAAATAGGTATCGTCTGTAGAAAAATAAGTCGATTCATGCAAGAAGTTTTAATGTATAAGAAATAGAGTGCCACTGATTGCTTGTGGTTATTCGGTGATGGTGGCTATAAGCGCTAGATCTTGAAGGTTAATTCCCTCTTTGTACGACCTAAAATGGTTTCCAGCGCATCCTATTGGTTTGTGTCTGCGTCAGGGTCCAAGCCCCTTGAGAAGTACCCTCCCACGCTGTCGCTAGTTGAAACACCGTCCGAGTCCTATAAATTGCCCATGCCTTGACAGCATCTCATCAGTCTTCGCGATGGAAAGCCCAACCGGCATCGTGTGGACTGCCCGTTGTGATCGTGCTCACGTCACAGCATCTCATCAGTCTTCGCGATGGAAAGCCCAACCGGCATCGTGTGGACTGCCCGTTGTGATCGTGCTCACGTCGTAATTGATCCCCCCACTTTCCTGGAACGCGCTACCTCGTTCTTCCACCACTACCCAGCGGTTGGCGTACCCGGACTGACCGACGGAGTCGTTGAATTAGGTCGTCGCTGCCAGCTACTTCGTGTGGCCTGTGAGATCTGGAACAATGACCTGCCGTTGACCCGTTTCGGTATGGAGAAAAACTGGAGTCGGATTTTTCAGGTGCGCTATTGCCTTGGCACGATGACCTGCCGTTGACCCGTTTCGGTATGGAGAAAAACTGGAGTCGGATTTTTCAGGTGCGCTATTGCCTTTTTCGCCCTCCTTCTCTTCTGATAGTCTCCAAATCAAGCAAATCGCAACCAAGGAAACGAAAGAACGTCTTGAGCTGCTGCTGGAGGAGAGTCACTACCTGGTTTGTCATTTTATTACCTCTTTTCTTCCTTCTAACGCGTCGCTTCGCTAGGCGCCTCGCTCGTCTACCGGTGGCTGGCTTTTTTGTGGTCCTGCTGAAGGCTGGAGGCCTCCCAGGCCTCTCCTTCTGCCCGGGCCTTGATGCTTGTCCGTCTCCCATGTCGTTTATGTAAGTCGGCTCCTTCTTTTCCATGGCGCCACCGGGCTGACAGATTTTGGCTAGTTGATTTCTTTTTGTCGTAGTTATATGAAATGCATCACTGCCTTCCCCCCCCTCATGATTGTTTTGCGCATGTAAGAGTTCCCAAGTATCCGCGACCCTGCACATAGCTTGAGGTATTTTATGGGTTCTGGCGCTGTTAACCCGGTTAGTATCATATCATGCCAGAACCTTCCCTCCTTCTTGATGACCCCGTACTCGTTCACCGGCCTCTCATCCTAGATCGCCTCGAGCGTTTTCTCGCGTCGATGCCTGACGGCGGCTTTCCGCAAGAGAACAGTAACATATTGACTCTTGTGCGCCGGTACCGGATCCTGCTAGCGGCCTCTGCCGAATGGGAGATAGATACAGACCCAGCTCTAGTCACCGTAAACCCTTTATTACCGCCCGCTTTAGGTAATGCTTATGCGTGTCGTAGGAGCAGACCATTCCTGGTACCACTTCGAGTCTTCATAGTCTTCTCCGCGAGACCGGGGGTTTGGTTAGTGCCTATATCCCTTTTTGCCTGGCTTCGGTTAGCTAACTTCCTGCCTTTTTCTAGAGCCTTTCCTGGCTCCCCCTTCCGGTTCTTGTTGACATTAACGCTAGCAGAGCCATACTCGACCGCATCATAGTTCCTTTCACAGCTTTAGAGCGTCGCTTGGTACTCGTCTCCTACTTGTTCCGCCGCTCCCCCGGGTCCTTCCCGTGCTCCACCTACAATCGCTCTTCCCGTGCCTCCTCCTCGCGCTCCCGTGCCTCCTCCTCTAGTCGCTCCTCCCGCGCTGCCTAACGCTGCCATACGTCCCCCTTCCGGTGCTCCTCCCACCTATAGGCGACACAAGGAGCGAGTCAAGGGCCCTCGTCGAAGGTCTTCGTCATTGTCTTAAACTCGGTAGTCAGTTATAGTTTGGTAGTGCCGCATGTATTAGTATCACCAATTTATGCACCTCTTTTGTGATTACTAGCGCATGCTTTAAGTCCGTAGCAAGGGGCGCTAACCACTGGCACCTCGTTTCCCATGGTCTTTTATTGTTCCTCTTCGTCATCAGGAGTGATCTCGTCATCGTCCACCAACTCAGTCTCTTCAAGCTCTCGCAGTTTGGCCGTGTCAATGTCTAGCGCCGGTAAAGGTAGTGGGATGTGTTCACGCGCTAAGTAGGGAATGAGTCGAAACGCCGCTACCAGTCGATGCAAAACCGAGCCGTCCAACTCGCAGAGTACGTAGGCTCCTCCCCTATTGCGAGAAACTACTATGAGGGGCCCTAGGTATCGAGGTCGCATCTTTTTGTTATGAGTTACTTCGATTTTTGAGTTGCGCATTAGCACCAAGGCGCCAGCTGTAAAGTTGTAGTCCCGGAGAGTAGCACTATGCTCGCTTTCAAATCGTAATGCGGCTTGTCGTCTAGCTTGAAATACTGCCTCGTGTAGGCGCTCTAGATCCTCCATGCGTCGTTGTAAGTCAATGGCACGCCTAGCGATAAGGTCGGTGGAGGACAGGATTGAGTTAGGTGGTGGTTGTAGGTATGTTGCCTCCACAACGTCTGCTGGAAGCAGGGGATGGGTGCCAGTTGCCGCGTAGTAGGGAGAGCAGCCCATCCTCTTCCGTACGGTAACTCGTTCAGACCAAAAGACCGAATAAGTCGCTTCGCTCCAGCGACTTTTGTCGCCGTCTACCGCCTTAAATAGCGCCTGTCGTACGTCAAAATGTGGCCTTTCCACTATACCGTTAGCGCGTTTATTGTATCCTGAGATCCGAATATGCTGTATGTTGTATTTCTTAGCGAGGTAGGTAAGCGCCTTAACTATTGGCGCTCCGTTGTCTGTAACAATCTCGTGAAGGGCTCCCCATCTGCAAATAACATCTTTGAAGAGCCACTTAGCTATAGCGTCGGTATTTTCCCGCTGGAGCATACGGAACTCCGGCCAATGTACCAAAGAACACCTTCCCTGGATAATGTACTTGTAGCGCCCCAACTTGGGCATGTGCATAGTGTCGATATATATTTTTCCGAACAAGGGTGCTGGAGTCGCTACGGTTGGGGGAATAAGGACTTGGCACGTCTGTTGGATTTGGCAGAGATGACAAGTACGAATATACCATGCGATATCGGCGCTAACTTGAGGCCACCAGAAACGTTCCAATAAATTCGCCCGCGTCGCGTAGAGTCCTCGATGTCCCAAGTCATCATGCATAGCGCGCAAAATCCTGACGCGGCCCTCTGGCTTGATTACTAATTTGTGAGCGCCAGACCTATTTCGTCGCCAAAGCCGATTTTCAACCATAAAGAAAGTCGTTGCATATCGAATGAAGGTGGCATATTCTGTGTCCGTAAGGTCTGATGGTCAGCGCAAATCCTGTAACCATTTCCTAACCTGATCAACTCGTTGGTCTTCTGACTTAGCCTTGGCGCTACGAGGTACCGCCGAATATGGAAGGTTGCGACTATCTTCCCGTAAGGGTCTTGGTTCCTCGACTATCTTTAGATCATTATGCGGCTTAGCGACGTTATAGATACTGGCCGTGTAAAAAGTCGATGGAGCCTGATACGGATTAGGTTGGTACGGAATGATAGGGTGTAGCCAGGTCGAGACAGGTTGGTCTTCGCAAAGGGCCGAAATAGGCAATTGAATAATATGTATGAAACCGTGCAACCGGTCAATCCAGTCGTCAAATACGTCATTATTGCTTTCGTCTAGCGCTTCGTCCTCCGGCTGCCTAGGTCGCCTAGATAGTCCATCAGGTCCATGAAACGCACTTTTGACATGCACGAGCTCGAAGTGGAACATTAATATCGCTACCACCCAGCGATTCATGCTAGCCAAAGGTTGAATGTCTGGATTCTGGAGCATTCCTTTGATGTAGCGTGCGTCAACTTCGACAATCAAGTTTCGAACACCAATAAGATACATGCGTAGCGCCTGGAACGCTCGAAACAATCCGTATAATTCCAGTTTGGGCTGACTATAGCGCGACTCTCTGTCGTTAAGGGTAATTGATCCGAAGCGATTGTAGCGTCTGATTTTTCGATTTGCGCTATCACATTGACATAAAAAGAAGCCGACCGCGATGTAAGAGGTGTCAACGGCAAGTATAACAGGATCGGATGTAGTATAATTGATGGGTACCAATGGCTTCGCTTCCTGCAGCGCCTTCACTAAGTCTTTTTGGGCGTTAATTTGGTCGGGTCCGAATTCGAAGGGGACCCCTGAACGAGTTAAGCGATTTAGCGCGTGCGCTCGATGTGAAAAATGGTGTATGAACATGCGCAGCACGCCTACCGTGCCTAGAAACACGCGAACTTCCGAGAGGTTATGGCAGACTCCCCACTTCTCTAGAAGCGCTAATCGGCTCTCCTCAGGGATCCTGCCTTCTGGCGTGCAAACGTGCCCTAAAATTTTAAATTGGGGCGCACAAAGAACCAACTTGTGTCCCGAGAACGTTCCGCCACAATATTTCATACGCTGGAGCATCCGGTTGACCAACTGGAAGAAGTCCCATAGCGCCATGCGGATATTAGGATTTTCCGGATGCACTTCGGGCTTGCCCTCTACAAGGCGCCAATCTTTTGGCCCCTTAACGCCAACATCGTCAATAAAGCTAAGCACATGGTGGGGTATTTCAGGTTGTAGAATAAACGTAATGTCGTCGTGGAATATGGGTACCGAATTAGTCCATCCCATGGGAAGTGTAACCAGTCGTAGCGCTCCGAATGGCGTTTGGAACGTCGTTAAGTCGCGAGAGGCAGGGTGAATTAAGCGCTCGTCATAGCCAACGTACAGATCCAGGGTAGCGCCACATATTCTTCCTGCAAACGATTCAGCGACGTGATCGGGGAAGGGCGGTACCCCTGAATGAGATCCAGGGTAGCGCCACATATTCTTCCTGCAAACGATTCAGCGACGTGATCGGGGAAGGGCGGTACCCCTGAATGACGAATCGTGACTTTGTTTAGCGGTTCCAAACTATGAACTATACGTAGCTTGCCATTTTTCTTCAGTACACAAAACCATCGTAATCGGTATGCCGAATTGGAAGGCTCGTAAACTCCTGCCGCTATTTTGGAACAAATAATTTGGCAAACTTCAGCTTCAATACCCGGTGGTATAGGGCGGTTATGCTCGGTCCAAGGTACGTGAGGTATCGAATAATTTGGCAAACTTCAGCTTCAATACCCGGTGGTATAGGGCGGTTATGCTCGGTCCAAGGTACGTGAGGTATCGTTGGTATAACCACTGGCGGAAAGAAGTCAGTTCTCAGTTTACCGCGTTCGGAATCCTCCCAAGCAAATGCCTTGTTTTGTTTTTGCATAATGTCGGTCAATACATCTAGTTCTGCCGTCAATAGAAAGCCTGTATTGTGGGCGCTAAGGAATAGCGCCCGTCGTTCTTCCGTAAATTGTCCGGTAGGCTCAAAGGGTGGTGGGTTCGGATTAAGCTTGGGAAGGGTCGCTAACGGGTGATCTTTCTTTCAATGCGAAATTCTTCGGGTACGCCACTCGCTACCGGTTTTGTTTTAAGCGCTACTGGCTTGTATTTCTTTTTAACCTGAACCCCTTTGCGCTTAGGGGTACTGTTGTTAGCAAACGTATTATAAATGGAACTCTGGTTTCTAGTGAAACTGGATATCAAAGGTTCTTTAGCATCAGGAGTAGAAACGAAATAAGTGTCTGTCGAAAGGTTTTCAGTAATATCGGATGCGATATCAAAGGTTCTTTAGCATCAGGAGTAGAAACGAAATAAGTGTCTGTCGAAAGGTTTTCAGTAATATCGGATGCAGTGAGGTATAAGTAGGATAAAGCTTCGCTAGTAAGCGACGTAGAAATGTTCAAGATTTCAGGGGCTAAAGGGGTATGTGATATAAAGGTTACTTGCCCAGTCCGATGATTATAGTCCAAGATAAGCGCTTCATCTCCATGATCCTCATCACTCATCTCCTCGATGGCGCCGGAAAACACTCGCAGGGTTCGTCGCTAACGTAAGGTCGCTTTCTCGGTCCTGGCTTCTGAAACCGTCCTCGAGGAAATGTCGGTACCGTTCTCCTGACTCCAGAATTGGGGTCACTAATAGTTAGTGTCGTTTCCTCCTTGGACATCGTTTTGACTACTGATCGCGCTAGCACATCGAAGGGCCTTCCTAATAATAAATCGTAGGCAGGTGATCTGAGTATGTGAATTTGCAAATAGAATGTAAAATTGCCTATAGCACATGGCACGTTCCAAGCCATCCCCAAGGATCGATCAATCGTGCCGTTAGCGCTCTGCATGTTAAGAATGATGGTCGGGTCGTAAATGATGCCAAGCTCGTTAGCGACGTTGGCAGCCATTGAAATAATCTGTGATTCGCTGTCCACAATAGATTCTATCTCGCTTTTTCCATCAACTGTCAACATAATCGAGCGAATCGCGTGAGAGTCTTGGGCTACAGTGAGGACGGCGGGATCGTCGCTAGATCTTAGCGACTTAAGGTAAGTTTCAACCAGGTCAATGGACGTAGCTTCTTTGGGTGGCGCGGCCTCTTCTTTGATTTCCGACGCGACTGTCTCTGTTATGTACACGAATCCAGGTAGCGCGTCGTCGCATTTGTCCACCGCCGTTACATTGTTAGCTACATTTTGTCGAGGGGTAACCGCTGTGCGCATCTGATTCCTGACGTCTGGCGCCACACTGCATAGCTCCCCTACCGACATCGTGACTTGACTTTTCATAATACGATCGAATACTTGCTTAGATTTTTCTATGTCGTAGATTGGTGCCGTTGGTCGGTAGCCTCCTGCTGGCTTGTCTGGCGCCCCAAAGTTTCGATTGATAGGCGGAGCGTAGTTACCGGCAAGTCCTGAATACGGGTGTAGTGGCGGTTCCGTGCTAGCTGGTGCTTTGGCCGTATCAGGTGTGTCGTCGTTGATACTGGAATTCAAAGGCTTTGCAGGTGCTGGATCGGACGTAGCGCCTGAAGGTCTATAGTCTTTCAACGGTTGCTTGCTCTTTTTAATCTCGACACCATCGAAAACCTGATTCTTTAGCGACTTTAGCTCCCTTTCCAACGTCTCGATCCTCTCCTCCCGTGACAACGTCGGTCGCTCGCTAACAGCGTTAAGCTGGAGTACTTCATGGATTAGCGCCTGTTGTGGAGTTGTTTCTGCCTCCGCTGCGGCCATACTATTGAGATTGCCCATCGCTAAGTTCCCAGGGTTACGTCGGTGCCATTCATCAATTCGCCCCTGGAAGGTTCGATGTTCAGGATATAGAGGGATGTTAGCGCCGGAGGATAGGACTATTTTCCCGTCGGCACCTCGGCGCGCTCTTCCTTGGCATAGATATTGTTCGAGGATAGCACAGCGTCCGTGAGTCATTGTATGTCCTGCCTCACCACAGAAGTGACAAGGGCCAGATTGCATATTACCTCATGGCGCATTAAGGCTAGTCGAGATTAACGTTTCCAATTTGCTCATAACGTTTGCGACGGCCATGTTGACTGCGTTTTCCAGATCCTCCTTCTTGACAAAACCTCCCTGATTGTTAGTTGCGCTAGGTGCTGGCGCCGCAACAGGTGGCGCCTTTCCTCTGTTATCAGTACTAGAGGGTCGCTAGAAGGGGATGCCAGTATCCGTGCCTTTCAGTATCCATTTGCCTGCTTCAAAAACGTCTTCTATATCGTAGGGTTCCTCAGGGTGGTGGTCGGACTTAAGAATTTCTAAGCGACAAGCTATATGGGTCCATAGTGATGTTGGTATGCCTTGTTGAAACAAGCGCCACTCCTCGTTCCTGTAGAGTTTGCCGTTCTGTACTAGCCATCTTGCAATTCGCTGGAAATCTCGATAATAAGTAGATAGCGTGCCTAGCGTATAAATGCCTGTTGCGAAGGTATCCTGTACCAGTTTCTGGATTTCAAGGACGGTATAGCACATGGATTCTTCAGCGCCCGGTGATGACGCCCAAAGTTTTGGTCAGCAACAAATGTAACAATTGTGTTACCGTACCAAGAGTGTGCGTTGGGCGCGCTAAAAGTAATTTGAGGAGTCCCGGGCAGGTCCCAGAGAACGCGTCTGTGAAAAAGGTGAAAAGTCGGTAACGGGTGCCGGCAAGTGTAAGCGCTAAGGTAAAGCGCCTAGGAAGAAGCGGTAAGTGAAGACGGCAAGGGGGAGCGGCAAGAGCACGATAAGCTTAGCGAAGTTCTAAGCGTCGATAATGCCTGCCGTAGTTGCAAGGCGCGAGTATGTCGAGTGTTGGCGAACGTCTGCAACTGCCGATGAGTTTTGACGTTGCCGACCGTAGCGTAAATGAGCTCTTGAGCGTAAGGGAGACTGAGGAAAGGGGAGTAAACTGTGGTCTATTGTTCTGATCTATGTACAAGTCGGTAAGTACTTTTATACTACAATGAGTTTGCCGTCGCCAGTGGCTAATGACGCCAGAGTGCGGTAAACTGGAAAATTTCAAAGGGGCTGCTCCAACGGTTTCCGATCCCTACCGTCCTTTGAGGACCCTTGGCGCCACCAGGCGGCAGATCGCGGTGCTAAACCATCAATCCATCACCCTTCTGTCTGTCAAAACACCTAAGCGACGTTGGGCGCCAAATCGAGACGGTAAGCGGTGTCAGACGCCAAGGTCAAACGCCAAGCTGTCCGTCAGTTTTTGATAGATCATCAAACTTCTCGCTAAGCGCTGTCGTCAGTGACTGATGCCATCTGTCAGTTGTCATTCTGTCTGCCGATCGGCGCTATCACTGATTGGATCTGCTTCTTGCCGTGCGCGGCCGTCAGAAATGGCTTAAAATAGGTAGAACGCGTGCGCTAAGTTCGGAACGAGTGCGGCAAGGTTTCCGGGGCCGGTGCCGAGCCTGCCGTTGATGCGCCTAACCTGTATAGGGTCCTATCACCGCTAGCATGAACCGGTGGGTAGTCGCCATCCTCATGTTTCACTTTGAGTTGGTACACGTCAAGAGCTCTTTCCACGGACCAGATGGACTCTCTAGGCGACCACGACAGCCTGGCGACCCGGCAGTGGACCCACAGGCTGATAGCGATTTCGAGGACTGGATCGACCGACTACATGGTTTTGTGCACCTTATACAACAGCCTATCCCCTTATTACGACGGCAACAGCCTACCAGCATCCTGTTACATCCCATCGTCCCTTACCGCCCCGAGATCTTTAGCGCACCCCTCACATTCTACACGGCAAGCATCCTGGGACAAGACTTGCCTCCAGTAAAAGTCGTACAAGAACCCCAGTCGCTAAGAGAAGACAGCAGAAACCTGACCTACGATGCCGTCCCGCGATCCGCCAAGGCAAAGGCAGAGGACAGTCGTCTGTTAATGGTTGAACAATGGCTACAAAACCTTAAGCGACCCACAGGCCTTACCGACGAACAATACGCTACCTTTATCCGCTATGCTACCCGCTTCTTCTTTACCGACAACCGACTTTGGCGACGAAATCGAGATGGCGCTCACAAGCTGATCATCAAGCCAGAAGGTCGCTTACGAGTCTTGCGCGCTATGCATGACGAGCTAGGTCATAGAGGTCTGTACGCTACTCGAGCTTCTCTATTAGAACGCTTCTGGTGGCCACACGCTAGTGCCGACATCGCCTGGTACATTAGGACTTGCCACCTTTGCCAAATTCAACAGACGCGCCAAGTGCTCATACCGCCAACCGTTGCAACGCCAGCTCCCCTCTTCAGCAAAATCTACGTTGATACCATGCACATGCCCAAGTCCGGTCGCTACAAGTACATTATTCAAGGTTGTTGCTCGCTAATCCACTGGCCTGAATTTCGAATGCTTCAACGAGAGAATACCGAGGCGGTCGCCAAGTGGCTATTTGAAGATGTCATTTGCCGTTGGGGAGCGCTAAGAGAAATCGTCACGGATAACGGTGCGCCCATTATCAAAGCGCTTATATATCTCGCCAAGAAATACAACATTCACCACATTCGAGTATCTGGCTACAACAAGCGCGCCAATGGCCTGGTAGAGAGACCCTCGCCAAGAAATACAACATTCACCACATTCGAGTATCTGGCTACAACAAGCGCGCCAATGGCCTGGTAGAGAGACCACACTTTGATGTTCAGCAAGCGCTCTTCAAGGCAGTCGATGGCAACGAGTATCGTTGGAGTGAGGCGACATATTCAGTATTTTGGTCGGAAAGAGTTACCATTTGTAAGTGCATGGGTTGTTCTCCCTATTACGCGGCTACTGGCACCCATCCGCTACTTCCTGCCGACATTATAGAAGCGACCTATCCATGGGTTGTTCTCCCTATTACGCGGCTACTGGCACCCATCCGTTACTCCCTGCCGACATTATAGAAGCGACCTATCTTCAGCCAGCACCCAACAGTATCTTAGCGACTACCGACCTTATCGCCAGACGAGCTATTGATCTCCAGCGAAGGAAAGAAGATTTAGAGCGACTCCACGAGGTAGTCTTTAGCGCCCGTCGCCAAGCAGCCCTACGATTCGAGACCGACCATAGCGCCACTATCAAGGATTACAACTTCCCGAGGGGCGCGCTAGTGCTTATGCGCAACTCCAAAATCGAAACCTCTTACAACAAGAAAATGCGCCCGCGCTATCTAGGACCTTTGGTAGTTATCTCTCGTAACCGTGGCGGCGCTTACGTGCTCTGTGAATTAGATGGTTCGGTACTGCATCGACCCGTTGCCGCTTTTCGCCTATTGCCGTATCTCGCCAGGGAACAACTCGACCTGCCGCTTGAAGCGCTAGATATCGACACCGCCAAACTGAGAGAACTTGAAGAAACAGAATTACTGGACGATGATGACTTACCGACTCTAGTTGAAGAAGAAGAACCAGATTAGAAAAGACTATATATTGATAAGCTCTTTCTTTCTATTACTTACCTTACTTATCTTTCTTGCCGATACTTACTGTACTATATTCCACAGACAATTCCTTACGTAGTTAAGCCGCAGCGCTAGCGTGTCGCCAACGCTTAGCGCCCTGCGCAACTCTCGCCAAGGGTTTTTCGCTATGATGATCTACTGAGCGTTTCCCTTTTTCCTCAAAATTTGTCTAAGTCCCTCACCTACTACTCTTCTTACTAAAACCTACCTTACAAGGCTTGCCGCTTACTTTCTCTTAACTTTACTTGCTTCGCTCTTTGCGGTTGCGCTAACTCAGACTACTAGGCTTACCCGTCCACTCTGCAAGGAGGCGGCAAAAACAGATATATATCGAACACGGCAACAAGAAAATATAGACAAAGCGGCCTATCTACGCTAAGGTCCGCTCAATCACTGTCATCATCCATCGGCAAGGAATTGTCCGACACAGGCAGAGAGGAGTCGCGAAGGGGGAGGAGGTCGCCCGGCAAGATGTTATTGGCGGTTTGCCAATCCATAGCGGCTTGGCAATCGTCCTGATAATCGCAAAGAACGCGAAGGCTACGACCCAGGTTGAAGTAGCGCAATCGTAGCGCCATAAGTTGGCCCCGTACTCGTTCCCGTTCCCGCTCCATAGAAGACTCCATCGTTGCCGCCCGCCTCGAATACCGCTCCAACATCTCGCGAGGATTTAGCGCAATGACCGGGTAAACGAGGTCCTGCCCCAGCCACTGGAAAGCGTCGCCAGTAACCGTTGGCTGTGGCTGGGGAGTCCAAGTGGGATCGACCCTGGCGATCACGGGGCGCCTCGGCTCCAATCCGGCAACGTCCTCAGGGTCTGAGACTTCCCAGGGGGCAACGTTACCGTAGGGAGGTAGCCAATGCCACTCTGGCTCCTCCCTGGCAACTCCTGCCGCGCCCTCGACTTCTGCCACTACCTCCCTTGCCGATGCCTCTCCCTCACCCTCTCCCGCTACCGCCTCCTTGGCGGGGGCCTCTTCCTCGTCACCTTTGCGCTGGGTCGCCAAGGTCTCGTCTGGCTCCCCCTCTGCGTCCTCGTCACCAGCCATAGCCATAGGGCTTCCCGCTCCCCTTGCTGCCATTGCCGAGGGTTCCACCTCCTGAGGCTCTTCCCTTGGCGGCGGGTCCACTACCGCGTCGTCCTCATCGGCAGCAGGCAGAGAAACCCCCCTCAGGTGGATGGGGGAAAGTAACTTGCTAGGCCCGGCTTCAGTGTCCCTCGGCGGCAGGCGGCTGGCGGCAAGCGCTTTCTCCAACTCCTCCATCTCCACGTCTCCAGGGGTAGAGGGAGGAGACTCCACCCGCGCACGTTTGGCCTTGCCCTTCCCCTTGGCAGGGGAAGAGACTTGTCGTTTTGAAGGGACCGTAGTCCCTTGGCGCTCACCGGCGCCACGGTTGCCGACGGATTCGTTTTCGTCCCCTTGACGCGTCGGCAGCGCCAGGGAACTCTTGCTGATGGTTGCCGCGTCTCCAGCGGCCTTCTTCTTCCTCTCTCCTTCTACAAACTCACGAGCCCGCTTAACAAGGACGGCGCGCTTGAAGGTGCGCTCCACTACTGCGTCTGGGGCGCCACCGCGTTCTCGACTCTTGGCGCCATCCAAAGTGCATGCCCTCTTCAGCGTACCGCACCGGTAGCAAGGCTGGCCACCAGTGGGGTACCAACACCCCTCTGGGTCGTTGTCGGCCCAGCACTTGTCGCACTACAAGAATGTCAGCAAGAGCGGTAAGGAAAGCTATAGTACTTACCGCTCCTTGGGAGTCTTTGAACTCCCGCCTTGCCGCTGGACTTGCCATCTTCTTATCCTTCATCTCCGGCAAGACCACTCCCGCTTCCATTCCCTCATCCAAAACCGCCTCATCTCGTCTTGCCACCAACAAACCCTTCAGCTCTGCGTCGCTAAAGGAAGTTTGCGTTGGCGCCTGTCAACTGGTTGGTTAGCAGGGAAAGTACCTTGGCGCAACGAACTTACCGTGTAACGAGGGGCGGCAGCCTTACGAGACTGAGAGTGGGATAAGCAGAAGTCGCCAGCGGTAAGAACCCTCAAACTTACCTTCTTTTTCAAAGTCTTGCCAGGCTTGACCGGAGAGCCCGATTTGCTTGCCGGCAGTGCTGGGCTCTGGGCACTACCGGTGCGGGAATCCTTCACATCAGACATCTGCCTCCTGGCAACTGGCGACTTCTCGCTAGCAACCAGGGACTCGCCAACGACCTCTCGCTCCTCCAACGCCTTGGTCCTCTCCTTGGCGTCACGGGAGGCCTCTTCCAGCACACTCTCGCGAATTGCCGCCATCTCTGCATCGACCTGCAGGTTGGCGAGAGGCGCCAACACCTCTTGCTTGCTGTGAGGAGATAGATCAGACCACAGCTAAGTTAGAAAGTACAGTTAGAGATACTCACTCAGGCGCTGGCGCGCTTACCGTCATTGGCAAGGCGCCAGAGAGGATGTCCTCCAGTTCGTCCTCAATGGTTGGAACGGGAGGAGGCGCCTAGGGAATCAGTTAGCTAGCGACGCGGCAAGCAATCATAAAAACTTACAAAGCGAGAGAAGGGACCCAGCCACTCAGACCCCAGATTATCAACGTACCGCGCTCGGCACCACTCCCGCACTTCGATCTCCTTGTCCCAGCCTACGCCAAGGACACGAACTTCGTACCAGCGCTCCAACAACTTCATTACCGCGATCACCAAGTTTGAAGGCGTCTCCGCGCCCACACCCTCGATGCGCTTGATAAAGTTGTTGGCCTTGGCGATATAGGAAGAGGCAGCATCTTGAGCCTCGCGAGAGGGAACGGGGGGCGGAGTTGGAATACGGAAGGACATATTTTAATTTTTTGAGCGCCAGGTAAAAAGGGGAGGAGAAATGAAGTCCCAACTCACGCGCCAGGACTATAAACAAAATCTCAAGAACGCACGGACCACATGTCACAAAAGCGGTAATGGTAGCCTTATTTGGTGACTGAGGACAGTCAATTTTTCAGTTGGGGGGAGAGGACCACATGTCACAAAAGCGGTAATGGTAGCCTTATTTGGTGACTGAGGACAGTCAATTTTTCAGTTGGGGGGAGATGATAGGACCCTATACAGGTTAGGCGCATCAACGGCAGGCTCGGCACCGGCTCCGGAAACCTTGCTGCACTCGTTCCGAACTTAGCGCACGCGTTCTACCTATTTTAAGCCATTTCTGACGGCCGCGCACGGCAAGAAGCAGATCCAATCAGTGATAGCGCCGATCGGCAGACAGAATGACAACTGACAGATGGCATCAGTCACTGACGACAGCGCTTAGCGAGAAGCTTGATGATCTATCAAAAACTGATGGACAGCTTGGCGTTTGACCTTGGCGTCTGACACCGCTTAGCGTCTCAATTTGGCGCCCAACGTCGCTTAGGTGTTCTGACAGGCAGGAGGGTGATGGATTGATGGTTTAGCACCGCGATCTGCCGCCGGGTGGCGCCAAGGGTCCTCAAAGGACGGTAGGGATCTGAAACCGTTGGAGCTACCCCTATGAAATTTTCCAGTTTACCGCACTTTGGCGATGGTTGGTCACTGGCGACGGTGAACTCCTTGTAGTATATATATTACTTACCGACTTGTACATACATCATCAGACGAATAGACCAGAGTTCCCCACTTACTTCAGTCTCCCTTACGCTCAAGAGCTCATTTACGGTCGGCAACGTCGAACTCGTCGGCAGTTGCAGACTCTCGCTAAACTTCGACTTATTCGTGCCTTGCAACTACGGCAGGCATTATCGACGCTTAGATCTCGCTAAGCTTACCGTGCTCTTGCCGCTGACCTTGCCGTGTTCACTTACCGCTCTTTTCTTAGGCGCTTTACCTTAGCGCTTGACACTTGCCAACCCTGTTACCGACTTTTACCCTTTTTCGCAGACGCGTTCTCTGGGACCTGCCCGGGACTCCTCACATCACTTATAGCACGCCCAACGCACACTCTTGGTATGGTAACACAATTGCTACATTTGTTGCTGACCAAAACTTTGGGCGTCATCAACAAGGACCTTGCAGCATTGAACTGGTATCTAAAGCTGCAAGATGTGAAATGCCCTCAACAGCTAGCAAAACATGCATAGAGCATGTGAGATGGTGAAATATGAACGTGAAATATAGACAAAATCCACTTTGATAATCGGTTATTGACCAGGTGGCTAGTTTTTGTAGCTATTTACATCACTGGCAGAGTTAGGAGATTTTTTTTCTCTTTTCTTCTCCTAAGTCTCAATACACATAGCTGACATGTTGTTTGAAATGGCCTATTGAATGCCGTGAAAAAATAATCAGAACCTGCAAGGCTCTAGTAGAGGAGGGAAACCTCCAAATATGCAAATACAAAACTATTCTCCTAATTATCAGAGGCAGCTGCCATATCTTGTGGTGAGCCAGTATCAGTCAGCAGGCATGGCTTACTCAGGCCACAAAAAACCACTCTCATACTAGACACCCCTCCACTTGCAAGAGATGGAGGTTAATGATGAGGGGTGCTATGAGCACCCAGAAGACAGCATACACCAAGAATGTTACTATCAGGTACTGCCAGCATGTCTGCAAATATTAATACCAATGTATGCAGATGTGGTGATGAAACCACCATTTATGCCATGGGTGCATCAGCCTGTGGCTGAGCCATATGTGGAACTTGCACCACAAGTGCAGGAATCAGTGGTGCCAGACGCACTCTTTTACTGATTGGAAGCAGCAGGACAGCCAGTCTTAGCAACTACATCTTTTTTGCAGGATAGTTTGGCTGTTGTCATTATGGAGGGGCTGCTCAACCAGATCAAGCTTATGAAGAGGCAGCATGTATCAGCACTGGAGCAGATTGACCACACATCTAAGCACAAAGTCTTAACTTTTGAAGAACTGACTGCTGAGGTCAAGAGAGCTAGATATCAGCCTGTTCAACTGGTCAAACCTCCATAGGCAAGGATGCCACTGGCAGCACAACCAGCATGCCCTGAGCAGCCTGCTCAGCCTGTTGCTTCATTGTTGCAGTTGCCCGCTGTGGCTCCTCAGGCCCCATCAGAGTCAGTGGCTGCAGTCAGTGAGCCTCTGGCTGAGATGTTTCTGGGTTAGCAGGAAACTGCACTGTCTCTTGTCCCACCTATGGGATTCAAATCTGTCACTATGGCACCAAGAGCACCTATTTAGAATCTCTCATGCTGAGCCTGGGGGAAGAACTCTGGCACAAAATGTGCCTGCACCTCCAGTGGCTCAGCCACCATTTATGTCTTCTACTCTGGCCAAGCCAGGGCCATCTCATCAGTGCTATAGCTGCAAACAACTGCTTGATGCCTCCAAATTGGAGATAATAGCTTTTTCTGCTGGCATTCCTGCATGAGTGGTGATGATGCCCAAAAGTAGATCAGTAGCAGATACGGTTTACGGCTACTGACCTGGGTAATAATACGTTGGGCACGCTAAGATTGAGGGAGTCCTGGGCAGTTCCCAGGGAACAAGTCTGAAAAAGAGTTAAATGGCAAGGTTGAGTGTAAGTTGGTAACGATAGTCGGCAAGGAAAGGCGGTAAGGAAGTTGTGCCAATGACAAAGTGTGCCTAAAAGGGTAGGAGGGAACTAGAGACTTAGTGACGACTAAGCTGCATGATGCCTGCTGTAAGTGCTAGGCTCATAGGTTCTGTAAGCGTAACTGCGGCAAGCAGGCTAAGAGTGTCCAGACAGTTGGCGACTATGAACTTAGTCAGCTCAAAAGAAATCTGAACCGTAGGGTGAACTGAGAGGTGTAAAGTGGGGTACTCTATTCTGTTCTAACTGACGACAACAGTAAATATTTATAGTGAAGATGAGTTCACCATCGCTAAACGACTAAGCATTGCCAAGGAGCGGCGAACTGAAAAGAGTGTAAATAGTCGCTGTGCATTAAACTAAATATTAAGAGGTTAATGAAAATACTGTCTGTCTAAATAACAAGAAGGCGCTAGGCAATGCCAGGTGCCAAGGTGAAACGCCAAGCTGTCAGTCATGGGGAAATACCATCATTCTAACTCATAAGCGCTGCTGCTGGCTAGTGAGACCATGTGCTGTCTGAGTGATGTCATCTGTCAACACTTGCTGATGGCATGTTGGCCGCTGTCACTTGTCATTTCTGCTGCCATTGGTGCTATCACTGATCAGGTATGTCTCTTGTTGTGCGTGGCCATTGAGAATGGCTTAAAATGGATAAAACATATGCGCCAAGTTTGGAACGAGTGCAGCAAGGTTTCCAGAGCCGATGCTGAGCCTGCCATTGATGCGCCTAACCTGTGTGGGGTCCTATCAGCAGGAGAAGTCCAAATGTTGTTTATGTTGCCCATGTTTATGCTGGCACCACCAGCACACTATCCTGTGATCATCTTAACTCCAGACCCCTGCACATTAGAGCAGTATGATGGTCTGGTAGCAACCTTGAGAAATAAACCTGTGTCTGGAAAAGGCAAAGCATCAGTTGTGTCCCTATCTGACAAGAGTGACTATGGAGAGTCAAGCTCAGAGCAGGAGAAGGAGTGTGAGGAAGAAAAATTAGTAGCAGACCAATTTCAACAAGTATTGTGCAATAAGCACATAGCAAAGAAGAAGGCAAATTGTGCCAAGGAGTTGCAGGCCCTTAAATATAGGGCTGAGGATAATTTTTCAGAGAGAATCCCCAACAGTTTGAGAGTGAAAGTGTGGGGCCTGCTTGATATCAAGCAAATAAATTCATGCTTTAGAGGAGCACTTAGTCACTGCATCTACTATTTGTACCTCACAAATACAGTGCTAATAAGAGCTGACACCAACAGAGTGGCATTGTATAAGTATGCCTCTGGCTAGCGTGCCTACATTCTGGGCACAATTGTGTACAAGCATGCCCCATGCAGTCTTCTCTGCACTCCTTTAAAGCTGGACTGGCTCTATAAATATTATATGAATGTTCACGTCCTGCATCACAACAGAATTGTCATGTATATATTGATTACAGAGCTTCAAATATTTGCCCAATGAACAGTTGAGGCTTTGCATGACAGAACTATGCAGCTCCTGATGATAGAGCCCTAGTATTAGAATCTTGTCAACCCAATGCAGGGTCCTGACAACTTTGCTCTTGTAGAGCAATGATAAATTCCAGGGCACTTTCTGTGCACAAAAGAAGATGAGTCCACTGTACTGCATGTAATCACACTGTTCAACCTAGACCAGCTTGCTCAATATGCACTGGTCTTTGGTCATCCTGGGCTGAAAAATACCTATCAAGGCATTGCAATTGATCATGCATACCACATGCATTGGCAAACCCTCTTTGGATTTGCATTGTGTCAAGCTCTCTGCATGAATAGCATAGCCAAACCCATGATTGTGCAGTGCATAACTCTTGTCAGGGCCTGTCTGGGACTGTATTGTGAGGCAATTGCCTTGTATCATGCCATGTTTCCCAAGCAACCCTTTGAGCCTCATCATAGGCCTAAGCTCAAAATTCACCAAGTTTACATGTGCCAGATGAGCAAGCACATAACTTCTTTGACAATGACACATTACGTGTCTTATTGCACAACCAGATTCTGCTAGACTGGGTAGACCACACATTCTCCAACAATGTCTATGGACATCTTCAGACAGATCAATGACAAGTGCATGGAGCACTTTGCCAAGTATGGCATCCTGGCCACAGTCCCACAATGGGACAGATGGCAAAAAATAACCAAAGACGATTACTATTGTCTTATGTTTAAGCATCACAAGGAGAGCAATCTCCTGATCAACCCTGAAGCTGAGGGCCTCTAATATCTCATTGGCATTGATCCTAACCAGGTCAATTTCCTAAACCACATATCAGTGCATGGGAGCCTATGGTGGTAGATTCACCTGTAGTTGAGGAGTCAACTACCTCACCAAGGACAGAATTGGCACCTTTCTCTGTGATTAATGTCACATCAGAGGAGGAGTCAATGGTGATGGAAATGGGCATAGCCACCAGAGCCTCATTGGACAGGTCATAGACCCATATTAATTTTAGGTAAATTTAAATATTCATTCAACATTTTTCAGCTGACATGCACTCCAGTGTAGCATGTAATTATAGCGGACAGATGTTCTAATTTTTTTTACTCATTTTTAATTTTATCTTGATTTTTTGCTATTAGGCTGGTATGTGCATTCATGCACTAAGAGGCCATAAGACTCAGCATGACATTCTCTGCTCAACACATCTGCCATTGACAATACTACCAACTCTCTACAGCTACACAGTGTGTGTTATTACTTGATATCATGCACTTTTGCGCATCTTACTAGATTCACCTCTCATCTAAGACTGAGTATTTGGTCTCATTGAGGGGTATATAATGAATTGTCATGTGTCAAAAATACTATTAGCACAATTTAGAGTATTGCATAAGACAACATCTTATATTCATTCTAGTACTAGTTAAATCTGATACAGTGGTCTGATTTAGCACTGTGTGATTTACACAAGACAGTTCTAGCTCATAACCAATGGTTACAGTTGCTTATCAATTTTTTGACTAGAGTTTCCAACAGGGATGCATCATTGTCTCCTTTTTTGACTATGTGCCATCCTGTTTCTCAAGTCAAAGTGCTTTAGATTGTGGCTGCACATGGCATCTCTGCTGCCAGTAATAGAGAAATTATTTTGAATTGTGTTTGTCACAACCTTTCCCCTCTGGGTCCACCCCGGGACATCACAGGAACCCCATCTGGGACCCTCTCTCTGACCCCACAAACGCGTCCCACTATCACAATTCCCAACACCGCCATCACATGCATCAAAGGCCGCCATCACCCGGCACCCCCGGCAACCCCACATCACGGACTCCAGAATCAACCGCTACCAACCCACAATTAACGATCAGATCATGCTACCTACTTCCAGGCCATCACACATCACGCATCACAACTTCAATTGATCGCATGCCCCATACGCACGATCTTGGTATACAGTCCCACTCCTGCTACTCAATGCCTCCCAGAACTCATCCCAGACACCCTGGAACTCCAGAAACCCAGACCCGGCCCCATAGTACTTATAGCATAGTTCTCTGTTGTATTCGCCAGTCTTGATATTAACTTGAATTGCTGCATGCCCTTTGCTTGACTGGTATGTGCTGACTGGCATGCTTTAACTAGCACACTTGAATAACCATGTGCTCTGAGTTTGGTATGCACTTTGCGACTTACAATTTATTAACCTGGTCTCGTCTTAGAACCCCCAGTTCTCAACTTGACCCCTACCCAACCCACAGCCTCTAACCCCAAAACCCCTGGATCAAGTCCCCTTCTCTGAGAGAACCCCCTGCCTGTGTCTTGAACCCCGGAGTTCCAGACACTCAAGTATCCATAGATCAAGTCTGCTTTGTAAGGGCATTGCTTTTCCGGAAAGCTCCTGACTCAGCGAAACCTAACATAATATCAAGACTCTCTCCTTACATCATTCTTGATGGCTATGTATACTCACACCTATTACCCCACAGACTACCAGACCAACCTTTACGGGCATCTGGTCTCTGACCACTACTCTGCACAGACCTCCTGCCCTGCTTACCCACCTCTCCTGTACAAACTCCAATGTCTCCACCGCTACTGGGCCCCTGACCTGTCCCTCTATAACCTGGGGCCCTCAGCCAGCTGGGCCCCTCCACCTAACCTAGCCATGGCACGACCCGTGGAGGCCCCCTCATACTGGAGCATCCCCAGGGGTCTACCAGAGACCCCACTCATCCTTAGTGGACCTTGCCCAATTCTCCCCAGCGAGGGTTCCTTTGCACCCACCCCCTATTATAGTTACCAACGCTCTGTCCCCCAATTCCATGGACTCCCCAACTACAACTACCCCCCTCGACACTACCCGGCCGCCACCCCACCCACATGGACCCCTCCCTTGCCAATGGGACAATGACGCCTCAAGGAGTACAAACTCACTCAGGATCTTGCTGGAGGACTTTGCACAGCGGACAAGGGCGCTACTCACAGAATTCAGACATGACAACTTTGAAGGCACTCTGGAGGACTGGGCCCATTGCTTGGTCAAATTCAGGTATCACCTTATGCGAAGAGAACTCCTGGAGCAGACTATAGTAAAGTACAGATGCAACACAATCATCTGCAAGGAGCTGCAGCAACTGCTCGACAAAGTCCATGCATCTCCCTCTCCTCAACCTCTCAACAACCCCATAGACCTGGGTTGCTCGATTCACATCTGACAGGAACCTCTAAAACTGGCCCTGGCCACCCCTGCAGTCCCGACTCTAGAGCAATGACAACAGGAAGAGCGACAAAACGCCTCGGCCATACTGTGGTCCCTCAACCTGATGGGAGGGCTATTCAATCAGTCCGCTGCCCACACGGTAGGCCTGTCAACTCGCCGTAGAGCTAACTCTGTTCCTAGCATCTTCGAGACCTGGAAACAACCCCAGAGACCCCTGAAACTGCTTCCGCAAACAGACAACGCCCGACCCCTGCCCCCAGCAACCTCTGGAAGACCTCAGGTGGACACCCCTAGTACAGACGACACACTGTGCTATATCAACAAGCTCACTCACAGCAACAACAAACCCGGCACTGCCTCCCACATCTGCCCAACTTCCATTGTGACCTCCCACTCCACTTCGATCTGCAAAACCCCCCACAGCCTCTGATGCAAGCACAACCTTCCTGAGTTAAACGTTCCCTGCACAATCTGGCACCTGACCCAGCACCCGGCCCCCCTGAACCCTCCTCAACCGCTCCTGCCACCCCCAATCAACCCACAAGGATGACCCCCTGGCCCGCCACCTCTGCTGCCCCCTGCATGGAGACCCGGACCTCCTCCCGACAGAAACAAACTCCCTTGAGACAACAGGCCTCCTGGCCAAGGACCTCCAGGTGAGCCACCTGGAGGAGGCCCTTCAGACAGGTGGAGTCCTGCTCTCGGCACCTTTCCTCCCCAAGGAGAGGAGGGTAACCACTATTACTATTATTACAATGCTGGCCCCCCTCCCTGCAATGTCACTGGACCGGACAATGCTCGCAACGCCCTCGCTCATGAGGGGTGTCTGGACATACAAAAACCTGATGCATTTATGGGCCAGGACCCCTAAAAATGGCATACCTTCCTCACCCAATGTCTTAACACGTTTCAGGCAAAGCTGCTCACATTTCAGGTTGACAGCTCCTAGATGGCCTTTTGTAACAAAGTTACAGGAAGTTGTGAGCTTAATGTTCACACTACACAGAATCAGACCAGTCCGGTCTATTGACTATGTAGTACAAACACAAAATAAGCTGCTTTGTAAGCAGCTGGTAAAACTATTTATAATAATGTAAACTAATATTATATTATAATAAATATAATATAATATAGACTACTCTACAGTAAGTAAAGCTATATGGCAAACGCCACATAGTGGACTACGCTACACACCCCCCAATCAGACTGAGCTACAGTTTTGAGATAATACAACGGTCATGCCGTCGGTAAGTCAGGGACAGAGGCAATGGGAGAGTCCCCAGGCTCCCGGAATGGATCGGCAGTCGCGTTGTCCATGTCGTAGTCGAGGAGTTCATCCTCGGGTGCAGGCGCATAGGAAGTGCCCGAAGGCCCTGCTACTGGCAGGGAATTGTCATAGTCCCGGAGGGGGGACAGTGTGAGATTGGGGTCGATGGTTGACTCCGGAACAGATGGTTGGGGATCAGGAAGATCCCCAGTGTCGGACGGGTACTGGCGCGTCCAGATTTTGTGGGCATGAATGTCTTGTCCGATGAGGAGGTACATCCCCTTGGTGAGCGCATCGTCGTAAGCACAACGGCTGTCCTGCTGCTGGAGCATCAGGCATTGGCGATTGCCAATGGTGGCTTCGCGCCACCCATCCCACTGAGCGATGGACTGGGGTGTACCGTAATGGTCGAGGTGTTGTAGCCTCTCGTCGTTGATAGCAGCCGCCTCGTTGTAGAGCCGGCTGTCACTGAAGAATAAATGGGCCAAGTAGGTGACCCCATAAGTATACGCATGGTCAGCCCAGCTGACCGGGATTTGATTATGAAGAAGGACGCGTAACATGTCCGAAGTGGTGAACACAGAAGCTGACACTTCCGGGATGTCTACAGCCCGAGCCTCGAAGTTAGGGTCGTCGGCGTGGAGGGGCACAAAGACTTGCCCCGTGGCCGCCTTGTACTCAGCCACGGCCTCTTTGTAGAGGCCTGGCCTTGTGAAGACATAGGCCAGGTACTTGTGTACCGTGGACTTGGAGGCGCAGCTGGCGCTGAGGGTGCGTACAAGCACAAACTCAAAGAGGCTGCGCCAATGAATGCACATGGCATAGTCCATGGCCAGACCGGTCCATACGTTGGACATCCCAGGACGTCAAAGAGGCTGCGCCAATGAATGCACATGGCATAGTCCATGGCCAGACCGGTCCATACGTTGGACATCCCAGGACGTCCATAGAGGAGGGCGTATGAGCCCAGGTAGTCCAAAGCAAATGGTTGCTTTGGATTAGGGGGGGTAAGGCCAACGAAGGCAATTTTCCCTCCCTCTTTGCGGCGATAGAGCGCGATGGCACAATTATTCGCGGGACGTTCTCCCGCTCCTTTGGACTTGCAAAGGGTACCGCGATAGTCCTATACTCGACCTCGTAAGTAAATGAGACATAGCTCTGTCTCGGGCCATAGGGTGGCAGTTGAGCGCCACCCACTTGAATTCGTTGAGCAAGAGGTAGCCCAACTGATGCTGACGAATTGGCGTAAACTGGTTGTTAACCAGTGCATGAAGTCTGATTCGTTGAGCAAGAGGTAGCCCAACTGATGCTGACGAATTGGCGTAAACTGGTTGTTAACCAGTGCATGAAGTCTGCAGACTTCTCAAGGACTGCGGGGAAACCTGCGAGGTGCCACTTGGTACACCTTACTGTTGTGGGGCGTCGCCGCGGCGTTGCCCTCTTTATCGGTTTTGAAGGACCTGGCTGTGCGGGCTTCTTGCCCGACGAAGATGGTATTGGTCACTGGCAACCAATAGAATTGGGGAGCTAACCCCGTGCCAAAGAATGGGCTTCTTGCCCGACGAAGATGGTATTGGTCACTGGCAACCAATAGAATTGGGGAGCTAACCCCGTGCCAAAGAATGAGTTCTGGCGCTCAATAGTGTGATCACGATAGATCACAACACCGAGTGCATCAGGGATGTGCCGGTTTGGTCCTCGAGGAGGGCAGCTCCTCGCTTGGCGCTATCCTGTGCCCGACGTTCCATCTTGGCCTGTCAATTGCTGTTGCGCCGTTCGTGCGCCATACGTTGTGCCGCCGTCTCATGCAGCACAGGGGATTCCATATGAGCCTCTTCAGGCTCCTCATACCAATCGTCGTTGGAGGGCGGGGATGGCAGCCTCTCTGGCTCCGACTCTCAGACCGTGGGTCCATAGCCCACACACACCGTGGGAGTCGGGCTGGTGGGCCCTCTACCAGTATGGTGGGTAAAACTCAGACCGTGGGTCCATAGCCCACACACACCGTGGGAGTCGGGCTGGTGGGCCCTCTACCAGTATGGTGGGTAAAAAGAGGATGTTAGCCCCTGGGGCCCCTTTCGGGGCATCCTCAGGGAAGTGCATGTTGACGTATGCATGCCCTTCCAGTTGCTTACCCCAACGATCCTTTTGGGGTTATGAGGCCTTGGCCTCAGTGGGGCGTGTGCTCATGCCCCTGGAACTCTGCTCCCCAGAGTACGTGGTGGACACCACGGATACTGGTCGCGACGACGCGACCTCAGACGCGCTGCTGACGAGGTGCTGGATAAGCCGGGGGGCGGCTGGAGCAGGGACATCTTCATAGGGAAGGATGTCCCGTCCTAGACCGGCCTCCTGGCCAGGGGCAGCAACGCTCGACTTAATCGAGTGGAGGGTGCATCCTCCACTCCTTGCCGACACACCCTTTTGCTGGAGTCGGTGTCCCAACTCGGGGGTGTAGTCTGCCGCTTACGAGCGGCCGATAGGCAAGGAGATCAGTTTTGCGCTGGGCGTGCATATGATCCATGTCGTCCATCATCGGCAGATGAGGACGACTGCCTCCGCATCGTGGAGAAATGATGACTCTGCGGTACATCGTACCTGTTATCTTCCAGACGTTGGAGAAGAGTAGCCAGGACTAAGTCCTGGTTGTGACTGGGCTTGACAGTACATCGTACCTGTTATCTTCCAGACGTTGGAGAAGAGTAGCCAGGACTAAGTCCTGGTTGTGACTGGGCTTGACAGCCCGTGCTTTTCCTTTGTCGCGTCGAGGACGCGACTCTTCTTCCGAGCTGGGCTCGGATTGGTGCAGCATTTCCAGCCGCTGTAGCAAGGAGAGCTTGGCCAAGCTCTCCGTCGGCGCATCAGCCGATGAACTGATGCTCCGTCCTGGACTGAGAGTTTCTGTGCTCTCGATGGCCACGGTGGCCTGCATGAGAGATGCTTTGCATCCCTCTAGATTGTCAATTGGTGCTGTGGTCAACAGGGAAATCGACCGGCCTCCCTTGGCTTGCGACTCATGCGAGTCGCTGTACTGGGGCATTGTGCCCCAAGCCCCCATCCAAGCCAGGGGGTACGGCATCATTACGGGCACACCACCCATCCCAGGGTAGTGCGCCGGGGCGGTAAACTGGGGCAAAGGATGTGTGCCTATAGCCCCTCTCGCCATAGCAGGGGCAAACTGTCCCCATCCTGGCACTGCTTGGGGGCTGACTAGCCCCCCGTAGGCCTGTTGCTGGGATTGGCCCTCAGTGTGATGTGGCGCATAAGCGGCACTGCTTGGGGGCTGACTAGCCCCCCGTAGGCCTGTTGCTGGGATTGGCCCTCAGTGTGATGTGGCGCATAAGCACCCGATACTGGTTGTTGGGGCTGATAGCCGCCCACAGGTGCGTTCTGGGGCATGAAGTTGCCCTGCATGGTTTGAAGTGGGATACTGGTTGTTGGGGCTGATAGCCGCCCACAGGTGCGTTCTGGGGCATGAAGTTGCCCTGCATGGTTTGAAGTGGTGGATAGCCACTGATCACCGGCTGCTGCGGCAGGTAGCCCACCGCTGGTGGTTGCTGCTGCTGTGGGAAGCTCACAGCTGGTTGCGATTGTCCCCACTGGGGCGCATTTTGGGTCAGCGGGGGAGCCATCTGCCCTCCCCTTCAGCCGACGGTAAGACCGACGGCGCAAACTCAAGGTGCTGCTGCTGTTGCTGCTGCTGCTGCTGCTCAGACTGATCCACGGGCATGTTGTCCATGGTTGAGGGAAAAAGGCGAAAAAGAAATTTCGCCTTTTAAGACGTGTTTCAGCCACAGCTGCTAACCAACTCAGCCAAGCCACGATTGGCACTGCTGATCAAATTAAGTGCCGGCACGCTTACTTAATTGATGTGGGCACTTAACGCCCTTCAACTCCAAATAATGGTCAAGTGCCGCCAACTTGGAGCAATGGGAGTGTGGCTCCCATGTTGTGTCCCCAAGGGACCAGCGTACTTCAAACTCGAGCGTGTTACGCTCAGTCCACCAGTGCCCAATTATGCACTCGACAAACCATTCATCATCGTCTTGAGCCCCAAAATCATAGGGGCCCAGGGTTGCCCTGTTAGGGAATAGCGCATCGTCAGACACGCTGTAAGGTCGCAACAGCGACACATATCATAGGGGCCCAGGGTTGCCCTGTTAGGGAATAGCGCATCGTCAGACACGCTGTAAGGTCGCAACAGCGACACATGAAACTTAGGAACGATGCGTCGTTCCTGTAATGCCAGAGGCAGCTCCAACACGTAGTTGGAGGTACTTGGCTCTGCATCTAGAACGCGGTATGGGCCTACCCATTTTGGGCAGAGTTTACTCGCCCATCCCTTTGGGAGCCTCAGATTATGCGTTGATAGGTATACCAACGCTTCTACTGCTATTGGTGGGTCTGCTTGCCTATGGTGATTGGTGTTTTTTGCCTGGAAGACTCACACCTCTATGATGGCGTCATGCGCCACCGCAATGTTCTCCAGGGCCTGCCTGGCGAACTCGACAACTCCGCGGTGAGCCACTGTATCAGCACGAACTTCGTGCAGCATGAAGGGCAAGTACCCTCCGTTGAGTTCAAAGGGCGCATACCCTGTGGTATCTGAGATACTTGTGTTAATCGCGAACTCAGTGAGTGGACACCAGTCCACCCAGTCCCGTTGGTCAGGGCGAACAACTGCCCTCAGAATCTGACCTATACTGCGGTTAGCCCGCTCTGTCTGCCCATCCATTTGAGGATGGAAGGACATCGACATGAGAAGTCATGCTCCTAGCAGTTTGTGGAGTTCTCTCCACCATTGAGATGTGAACTTTGAGTCACGGTCGCTCACAATGGTGCTAGGCAGCCCATGCAGCCTAACGATCTCCCTCAGGTAGATCCATGACAGCTCCTTAGCTGTCAGCGTAGTTCGCACCGGTATGAGGTGCACCATGCTCGTCATGCGGCATATGACCACCCAGAGGTAATTGAACCCTCTGGACTCGGGAAAGGGACCTACGAAGTCCATTCCAATCAAATCCCAAGGTTTCACCGGCACGGGTAGCTGGTGTAGTTTTCTGGGAGGGGATCCAGGGGGCAACTTTGCCCTCTGACATGCTGCGCATGAGGCGCAAAAATTAGTCACTTCCTGGGCCATACGTGGCCACCAATACCATCTTCGGATGTAGCCCAACGTCCAGGCGGCACCAAAGTGCCCCACCAGTGCATGGGCCTGGTCCAAGACCCACGTAACAATGGTTCGCGTACGGGGGAGGCAGACCACCGCCACCCCTTGACGGTTCTCCGTCGTGATCAGTCCACCAGGCTCATGCCTGAACCGAGGATGGTCGTCAGGATTGGCGATTATCTCGGCGAAGAGAGAATCATCGCCATAGTCCTGCACCACTTCCTTCTGAAGTCGTCATTGACCAGGCTAGGAGGCTGGGATGAAGGCAATTGCCTTCGAGCATTTCCGCAAGCATAACGGGTATATCATGGCGCTCATGCTCCCCAGTGGACGCTGGGTCCACGGCTTCATGCTCCTTGAGCAACTGGGTGGCCACGTCCCGCTCTTCACGCTGCTCTCTGAGGTGAGTGCTTGCCTCTGTTCATCATCACGCATAGCGCGTACTTCCAGGACATGCTCCCTGAGCTCCTGGTATGGTGGAGAGGTAAGTCCTCTCCATCAGGGTCTATGCGGCAGTCTGCCTGCACATACTCATGAGGCTCGTGAGCCTCTGGTGGAGAGGTAAGTCCTCTCCATCAGGGTCTATGCGGCAGTCTGCCTGCACATACTCATGAGGCTCGTGAGCCTCCCTGACTACATCACTCTCAAAGTAGCGTGACAAGCAGTCTGCCACTTTGTTGAGTTCACCTTTAACATAGGTGATGTCAAACTGATATCTCGACATGTAGTCTATCCACCGTCGCTGACGCGGCGACAAGTTCACCTGAGTTTTGAAGAACTCAAGGGCCTTGTGGTCTGTTATGATGTGGATGGGATATCCATCAGCTTATCCTCCCACTTGAGGAGGGCCTTGAGTATGGCAAGAGTCTCCAGCTCGTGCACCGCATAGTTTTGCTGGGCCGCTTATCCTCCCACTTGAGGAGGGCCTTGAGTATGGCAAGAGTCTCCAGCTCGTGCACCGCATAGTTTTGCTGGGCCGTCGTGAACTTCTTTGACATGAACCCTGCTGGGTGGCACGTCTGCCAGCTGCTTCCCTGACCATACATGGCTCCGACGCCTGTCTTGGACGCGTCACAAATGAGCCATATCGGCTCGTCCCGTCTAGGGTCGATTGGTCGAATCACCGGAGTCTTCGTACAGATCCGTTTGACCATCTCGAAGCACCGCTGGTGCAATGGCCTCCAATTGAACGGTGACCCGTTCTGCGTCATGGCCATAAGTGGCCCAGTATAGGCTGTGACATCGGGCAAGAAGCTCGATATGTAGTTGACAAGGCCAACAAATCGTTGGATGTCATTGTAGTTTCAGGGCGTGCGCCACTCCGAATGCGATCGAGCTTGTCCTGATGGGGTGGATACCCCGCTCATCAATGACATGCCCTAGGCAGTCTATACTCTGAGCGTAGAGCTCACATTTCTTCCACTTCAATGGATACCCCGCTCATCAATGACATGCCCTAGGCAGTCTATACTCTGAGCGTAGAGCTCACATTTCTTCCACTTCAAGTACAACTTGTACTTGCACAGTCATTCAAATACGACTCTGAGGTGCTGCTCATGCTCCTCCATAGAATCCGAGTAGATGAATATGTCATCTAAGTAGATGTGCATAAAACGTCCTATTACGTCTCGGAAGATAGAGGTCATTAGCCTCTGGAAAGTTGCTGGAGCATTACAGTCTCCAATCTGCATTATATTGCTCGTGAACGTGCCCATGATCGATGCAAATACGGTCTTGGGTACGTCCTCGGTGCAAATGCGCACCTGCTCGTAAGTGTCAGTAAGGTCAATCTTCAAGCGATACTTCGCCCGAGCCACGTCTTCCCGGATCACCTCTTGATCTGGTAAAGGAGTTACATCCTTTAAATCTTCAAGCGATACTTCGCCCGAGCCACGTCTTCCCGGATCACCTCTTGATCTGGTAAAGGAGTTACATCCTTTATGGTATTGTCATTGCGCTGACGCGCATCAAGAGCTGTTCGAAGGGTTCCATCCTTCTTCAGGATGCACAATAACGGTGCAGCTTGAGCGGTGGTGCATGGGGACCACCATTGAGCATTCAAATAGCGATTAGTCTTATCGCGTAGTTGCTCCTGGGGGTGCGTGGGCAGTGCGGCAAGTGGTACTTATACTGCTTGCTCTCGTCTATGAGATTGATCTCATGGTTCACCTCCCGCCATGGGGGCAGTGCGGCAAGTGGTACTTATACTGCTTGCTCTCGTCTATGAGATTGATCTCATGGTTCACCTCCCGCCATGGCGGAAGCTCCTCCTTGGTCCCATTGACCATGTCGGCAAATTCTTCTTGCCAATCTCATGGTTCACCTCCCGCCATGGCGGAAGCTCCTCCTTGGTCCCATTGACCATGTCGGCAAATTCTTCTTGCCATTGCTGACGCAACCAAGGAATATCTTCCTCACAAAGGCTTGTCGCCTTCTGCTTCCCCTTCATACGCACCGGGGGAAGTACTTCCACCGTCTCTGAGGGTAGCCGAGGCGGCGGTGCATACTGCTCATGCATTGCGAGCACCCAATTGACACTGTCATTGGGTATATGTAGTCTCAGCAGAACACCCGCTGTCGCTGCCTTATAAGCCACGAGGCTTTTCCATTGACACTGTCATTGGGTATATGTAGTCTCAGCAGAACACCCGCTGTCGCTGCCTTATAAGCCACGAGGCTTTTCCCCTCACGTACAAGTGAGTACGCTACGGACACCTCATCCGAGGCTGGCTGGCAATATGCTGGTTTGACGGTCATCCGTCTCTGGTGCGCATTTCACGCACACGTGGCTGCCACCAGCTCGTTCCACTCTTGCGGCATTCGGGGGTCGTATGCCCAGTCGTACTCCGGTAGGGGAGCTGGTCGCTCCCATAGGGACCGTGTGTCCCCCTCTACTGAGGCTTCCGCCTCTCGGATGCTGTCTTTCAAGTCTTCCAACTTGACTCGTGAGGACGTAGGTGGACATACATCTACTGAGTCCTCCCATCGTCTCGCCTTTCGATGGCGTTTGTCTGGAGGCTTTGCGCCTCGAATCTCAGGAGCGGTTATTTGCTCATTGCTCCTCTTGGAGGCTTGATACTCCTCCTCGCTCATCATTACCACGTTGTGGTCTGCGCTCAGTTTATTTGCTCATTGCTCCTCTTGGAGGCTTGATACTCCTCCTCGCTCATCATTACCACGTTGTGGTCTGCGCTCAGTCCAGGCATAGCCTGCACTTCCTCCTCCACATCCTCCACAGCTGGCACTCTGCGCCGGCCAAGTCATGGAGAGTCCTTGCGTTTCTCCGTAGTGCGATGACATGCAGACGATTATCAGTGTCGTCTGCTGTAGCTCGTTCGGCTGGGATCACTTTCCCATTCACTAGTACCTGACAGTGGTCAAAGTCTAGTATGACTTTGTTACGCGCATGAATGGCGTTCCCAGTATCATATCGTAGCGATCGAAGTTCGCTACATCCATGTATTCCCAGCTATGTGAGCCCGGCGTTTGGACATTCACATTTGTCCCATACTGCACCATGGCTCAGCTCCCTACGGTGCCCAGCTGTAACGCCAATGGCGCGTTTGGACATTCACATTTGTCCCATACTGCACCATGGCTCAGCTCCCTACGGTGCCCAGCTGTAACGCCAATGGCGTATCCAACTCCTGCATGGATATTCCGTACACATGGGTGAACTGGGCGTTATGCCCGATGTAGTACTCCCAGAGTCCCATAGGGTCCATGCCTTGTGGCCGTCTACGTCCACATACGAGACGGCGTTATGCCCGATGTAGTACTCCCAGAGTCCCATAGGGTCCATGCCTTGTGGCCGTCTACGTCCACATACGAGACCAGGCACTCCTTGTCTGCTTGTTTCAATGTAGGGCGCTGCAAAGTGCCCTCTGCACAACAAAGAGTCACCTTCTTCATCCGAACCACGTTATTCCGTTCGGGATCATTTGTGGATGGCCAATCCATCATCGCCGCTAGGCACTCGGAGTCGCTGTCACGACTGTAGTACTCATTGTCATAGACGTTGTCATATACGTCGACTGTGACGTACTCCTCCTCCTCCACGACCACACTCTTGGGCTCGGCGCCCGATGCCTCCTCTGGGGGCTCCTGGTCGTTTGTGGGGTGCTCTGCCTCAGAACGACCACACTCTTGGGCTCGGCGCCCGATGCCTCCTCTGGGGGCTCCTGGTCGTTTGTGGGGTGCTCTGCCTCAGACTCAGCAGAAACATCTCCGTCACTCCCACTCGTGGCTGCAGTATGTGCAGCTCAAAGGTGGGCGCAGGGTGTATACCCCTTCCTCGGGGCTCCTGGCTTCGCAGGGCAGTTGGTAGCGTAGTGGCCTAGTTGGCCACACACGAAACAAGTCCCCGTCTGACCTGGTGGGTTGGCCAGTTTGAAGTCCGGCCTTGGTTTAGGACGTTCTCCGTCCGGCGCCCAATCTGGGCATGGGCGGCTCCGCCCTCAGTTCGCCGCAGGGGTTCTGCATACAACAAACCGCATGTTGCAGTCACGGTCCAAATCGGTCTTTTTGGCCAGGAAGGTCCCCACATGCTGACCCCGTGAGGGTGTCCCACCAGGTGGTAGTCACGGTCCAAATCGGTCTTTTTGGCCAGGAAGGTCCCCACATGCTGACCCCGTGAGGGTGTCCCACCAGGTGGTAGTCACCTGGGTCCCCCTTTGTGTCCACTCCGATGTTCGTAGTGGTTAGCAGTCTTCAGAGACTGCTCATACCGGGTAGTCACCTGGGTCCCCCTTTGTGTCCACTCCGATGTTCGTAGTGGTTAGCAGTCTTCAGAGACTGCTCATACCGGATGGCATATGCCACAAATTCTTCCACATCATTGACTTCTGGGGACAATCCGTCCTCACGTATCAAATAGCGGCGCATGTCTGCTGGAATGCCATCCAAGAACGTTTCGAGCATTGTATACCCATCTGGGTATACTGCCATGTTCTGGGCATGGTCATTAAGGGTATTATAGAACCCTTGTACTCCCAACTTCTCGGTGTACTTGGTGGACTGGAAGTCCCGCCTTGCATCCTGGAGCATTGAGGGGTGTACGAATCGATCGTACAGTCCTGTAAGGACTCCTTGGACTGGAAGTCCCGCCTTGCATCCTGGAGCATTGAGGGGTGTACGAATCGATCGTACAGTCCTGTAAGGACTCCTTTGAACGTCCAGTCATATTGGACACGGTTGACGTGCAGTACTGCCCGTCGAAACCATCCCATGGCCTCTCCGGCCAAGAA